>JAPWTK010000423.1:217500-393334 GCA_029963805.1 Aromia moschata | reverse complement strand
TGAGGAACGTATAAAACGGATTGAGACAATTTTTTTTTAATTAAAAGATACAGGGATGTAGGTTACACTTAGTTTTTTATTTATTTTTTAAACCAAAATGGCGGCCGTCGA
The DNA here is from genome assembly GCA_029963805.1 of Aromia moschata. Lineage (NCBI taxonomy): Eukaryota > Metazoa > Arthropoda > Insecta > Coleoptera > Cerambycidae > Aromia > Aromia moschata. The sequence continues at coordinate 393,223 of JAPWTK010000423.1, read as the reverse complement.
TCCTTGTTCCAATGCAGCTACTTCAGGCGGACATGTCTCATGTTAATGAGATTTTTCTACGATGCTATTCATCTGAAATCAAAAAATTAAACATTTTTATAAAATATAGGGTTGTTGTTAGTGTTTATCATAGGAGTTTTTTTGAAATTCAAATTTTACGCGATTTGGTGCAACTTTAAAAAAAAAAAGTTCGATTTTCACCTTAAATTTCTACCTTTAAATTGTTATTATAAATCGAATTTTTGCAATATCAAAAAAATCCTATGTTGATCACTAATGGCATCATTTGTGAACATTTTAAAAGAAAAATCATTAAAATCGGTTAATTAGTTCGTTAATTAGTTAATAGTAAAAATCTCATTCCAGTTTCAAAACGTTGTTTTGAGAAAAATGCGTTTGAAGTTTTTTTTTACGTTTTTTTTTTCATATAATTATGAATTTTTTTACTTACAGTTCGTCATCAATTCGGGACCCGTACAGGACACCCTCCTCTGCCTTGTAGACCTCATTTTGGCTTCACGTCAGATAGCGTCACGCATTTTTTTCCAATGAATCCGTATTTCGCCGAATACGGATAATAAGTAACAGGCCGTAATAAGTTGTCAATTCGCCTATTACCTTGTTGGTCAGTGTTCCTGTACCTCTTCCCCCGAGTCCCTTGTTTGTTTTCTTCGCATTACGGAGCCCGGTTCACATGCGTTTTTCTCCACGTGACCGACGCGTTCCTTTTTCATTACTTTCGGATCGTTGTTGTACGGGTCCAAATCCAAAGTCGTCTTGGAGGTCTTATTGTCCCCGTCGCCAATATACTGAGCATATTTTACATTATGCTTTTCTTCGGATCGTTGAAACACTTCCTTTACACTGTCCACCTCCATTTTCCCTGCGTGACTCTTTTCAAGCGCCGGGACCGTCGTCACTAATCCGGCTGTAACTCGAAATCTAATACAGGGATCACTTTAAAATTTCAGGACAATAAATTGGAATGTATAACGCATCGATTTCAGTAAAAAAAAAAAAACGATTTTTTGAAACCGAAAAGCGGGAAAGCACCCTTAATTAACAATGACGCCAGTTCTTTGTTTATTTTACGATATTGACCGGGTTGGGCTAGAAAAATCATAAATCTCTTCAAGTTTGCGAGACTTTTTGTATTTTTTGGAAAAATATTAATTTGCGCCAGTTTTATAACGTTTTCTACGCGAGTACCTTTTTTGACGCGACGTATATACAGTGTGGAACAGCCCAATGGATTAAATTCAGTAGCTCCATTATTATGCATTTTTTTAGAAAATCCTGAGACACATCAATTTCTGATTATAAAGTGACATCTTGCGACGTAAAAATGTCATCCCTAAATTCAACCCCCTTCAGGTGACAGCTACAACCCCTAAATTTTCAAATTGGAAGAAGGGGCTTGTGATACTTCATTTGAAAGGTTTTTTCATTCTCTATTCAAAACTGCTATGGTTTTAAATTGTATTGCGGAATTTAATAAAAAAAAAGATCTTTCTCCGGCGTACGAAATTCTTTACATTAAAATAAAACACAAATCATTATCAATGCAGCAAATGTTCAAAATGCATGCGTCCAGCATGTCTTCAAGACGCGTATTTAAACAAAAAATGGGAGTCAAGATATTATAATCACAATTCCGACAATTTCGAAGCGGCAGCTAAAATAATATATGTATACGTCGCGTCAAAAAAGGTAATCCCGTAGAAAACGTTATAAACGGCTTTATGATTGTTCTAGCCCAACCCGGTCAAAATTGTCAATTTGACGCCTAAATTGTCAATTAATGCAAAAAAATTCGATCGTTAATTACTCGAAAAGTTATTATCGGATCTAGCTGAAATTTTGTTTGTAACTTCATACTACACACAGCAGTCCCGCCAATTTCATGATCATATTCGCCCTACTTTCGAAGTAAAAAAATGGTGAAAAAACGTTTTCAACTTCAGCAATTATTTGCAAGTTAACAACAGCACTTGGAGACTTCGGGTTGGGCTTAAAATTATGGAAATTCAATAGGCTACAACTTAAATGCATATGCTATATAAAGTATGCCAAGGAATGGAGATATAAGCAGAAATGTGAAAAAAATACGTTTTTTTTCACAAATTGTTAATTTAAAAAATTAGCGGACGGTTTCAGCTCTACGGACCCCGCGCATTGTGTTCTACGCAAAAAAATACATAGGGAACCGTCAAAACTAGCCCTATATCTTTCAAGAACAGTTTTTGATGATTTTAGCTCCCTGCCTACTGGACAATATGCTGTGGAATCGATCCCGCACGCTTTGAATTACTACTCGTATAACTGTCAAGTTCTGAAGTCTACCTTCTACTTCCATACATGTTGAGCGAAAACATTGTTGAGTACTGAGGGGGGGGATCAATATCCTGGAAATTGATTTGGAATTATAGCCCGTAGGTCTCCTAACTTTTCGTAAGGTGTTTTGTAAACTGAGTTTTTAAGCACGTCGTGAGATGGCAGGACCGTGGTGGCCACCTAACTGGCATATTACGACTAATGACAGTCGAAATCCATGACTGTGTGGAAATTCTGTTTGAAAAACCTGTAAAAGTAAGTTTCGTTCATAAAAGCTTTTTTATCGTTTCATTCACGAACGAATTTCTTTACCTAAAATAAGCTTACAAAATTTTAAATTTCAAGACAACTCACATGGTGTTACCGGTGACAGTCTGTATGAGCCTTTACCATTAGTTGCACCGTCCAAAACATCAGTTTGTTGTTATCGAGGAAACTCTTAATACATAATCCTTAATCTTAGTTTAACTGTGCTCGAATGGAGCATTCACTTTAACTGACTATTTTATTTTATTTTGATTAACTTTAAACACTCAGAATATATTTCCTGATGTTATAATTATTGAAACTGAAAATTAAAAAAAATAAAAAAAACCGCAACCCCTACCTCTTTGCTTCCACTGTTTGGTCTGTTATGTGTTTATTATTATTTTGAAAAATCTCTTATTTACGTATAACTTTAATTAACTCTACACTTTTATCATTGTTTTGTAAAATTGAGGTGTTTTATTTACTTTTTTTATTACTTTATTTTATTTTTATTACTGAGACACCCTAATTATTAAACATCCTGTTTATATCGTTTGTTCGAACCGGTTATATTGACTTTTTTTTAATCAGTAAAAAAAGAAGAAGAAGGATCGTCATCCCTCTATTGAACAGTCGTTATTGAATGGCCGTATTATTAACAAACCATTCGTCCGCGAAAAAAGTAGATATTTTATATCTCAAAAAAATGACGGTCCACCCTCGGAATCGTAAGCAGCGAGGGCAATTGACCCAGCGCGTGCCTGGCCTTCACCAGCCTCTACCACAAACGTTCCCATGAGCGGCAGATACTCTCTCTCCCTCTGTCCCTGTCTCCTTCTCGCTGTAATTATAAAACCTGACCCGCATTTTCCGCCACAGGAATGCTGTCTCTACCTTCATTTTCCTTCTTTTTTTTTATTCTGTTCGCTTCGCAGTAAGCTGCCTCCGGGTTATTTTCATCTTTTTAATCTCCAGCGAAAGTAGTGGCATTTCTTTTTTTCAAAAATTAAATTGCAACGTGCTGCCTAAAATATGTCACGAGGTGACTTATGAATGATTGTACGTCATTTTCCAGCCTTATACTCACTTTTGCTCGTTTATTTCTCAAATAATTACTTTTTAAAGCCCATCCTTTGGAAAAACTGGCGTTGATAGACCGAAATCCATTTTGGTAAAATAATAATAATAACAAATAAATACTGTAAGAATTCTAATCAGTAATAGATTTTAAATAAAAAATAGTAGTCTTAATTCAATTAGATCCACTAGATCTACCAGCAGTGGTGTCATAGGTCCAATCATAACAAAAAAAATAACAATATAACAGAGAAAAAAAAAGGTAATAACAGAAACAATAAATAGCCCAACTTCACGTATACTTAATCCCCAGACCTTCAACACTCGTATACTGTTGTTAATGCGCCACCTACCGGCTGGTCAAAAAACTATATCAGAAAATTATATAGATGTTTTCCTGAAATTTTAGACGATTCTTTTTTAGAGGTCATATAAATAAGTAATAGTATTTTCAGAGAATTCTTTTTAGGAGTCATATAAGCAACTGTAATTTAAATTTAAGGGTGGTTTCCGCCACTATATGGGGGTAGTTTTTGAGCATCGCATCGAGACTAATGCAGTTACATACTGTTTCTAAAATAACTGGGCATCGTAAGCTTTTTTTGTAATCACTGTTTTTTTTCAATTTCCTGTTGTGTGAGGGGTAGTTTTCACCCATTCATGGGGGTGATTTTCAGTGGAAAATAGTGTTAACTCTGTATTTCTGCGTTATATACTTGAATGTTTATATTTAACCCGCCCCGGCTTCGCACGGTTTACGACATCACATTAGAAACCTCTAAAATTATCAGTGTTTCTATACTATATTATGCATGTATTATACATATAAACCTTCCTCTTGAATCACTCTATCTATTAAAAAAACCGCATCAAAATCTGTTGCGTAGTTTTAAAAGATCTAAGCATACATAGGTAGGGACAGACAGCGGGAAGCGACTTTGTTTTATACTATGTTATGATGATTAGAATTATTGAGATTTAAGACTATTCGTGAAGCTTTAAATAATTTTTACAGTTTTTTAGCGCTAGGGGTTGATTTTGGGGGTGTACGATTTTTTTAGTTCGGATTCGGATTCAGCGTCGAAAATTACATAGGGATACAGTTGTCTCGATAGCAGTTCCAATTTTTTTGTGGGGCTGTGTTATTATTAACCTCCGAGCTCTAATAACACAGGTCTACAAAAAAAAGTTCTGTCTTTGCAATCAGACCCATCATTTCCTATGTATTTTGATGCACTGAAACTAAATTTGGCAAAAACAATTTTTTTTACCGCATCAGTTTTTCTCTACACCCCCATATAACCCCCATAAACTCTATAGAGGAAATTTTTCGAACAAATTTCTTTAACTATTTTTTTATGGCCTTTATTTTGGTTTTTTGGGTCGCTGATCACGAATCTGAAGTCAAAAATAAATTTCGACTTAATAACAGCTGTCAAATTTCACTAAAAATAAAAAATTGATATTAAATGCATATTCCTACGTTTTTTAGGATACTCATTACTATTTTGTTGTAGATGTTGTTATATTTGTGAAGCTACTTACATCTTTTTTATTTATATCTATGTTGTTCTTTTTCTTGTTTTGTTTTTTTGTAACTGTTATACCGGGTGGACCATTTTAACCTTTAATAGGAAATAACTCGGCCGGTAAGCGAAAAAAATAAAAAAAGTTGTATACAAGTTTTTGGGCAAGGAGGGGGAAGTACGACCGTAACCTTTTTGACCTCGACGTTGACCTTGAGGGTTATTTGAAGGTCAACAAAAACAACTTTTTCAAATGGAAACAACTATTTTTGACCCCGGGTTTGAAAAGAGCGGCACATTTTACGTCCAAAATGATACTTGTCAACAAGGTCATGGCAAGGTCGAATAAAAGTAACATTTTCGAAAATTGTTAAATAACGAGGGCTAGCTCGGGATAGAGATTGGAAACTACAATTTTTCTGATTAAAGTTGTCAGGGTCGAATAAGGTCACTTCCTGATACCAATGACCTTGACGTTAGACATTTCAAATCAGAGGTCAAAAGTAGGGTTTCACGCTTGATAAATCACTGAAATTGAAATAACCTTAAAAACCGACAAATTTTACTGTTTCCAATCTCTATCCCGAGCTAGCCCTCGTTATTTAACAATTTTCGAAAATTTTACCTTTATTCGACCCTCCATGACCTTGTTGACGAGTACCATTTTGGACATAAAATTTGCCGCTCTTTTCAAATCCGGGGTCAAAAATAGTTGTTTCCATTTGAAAAAGTTGTTTTTACCTTCAAATAACCCTCAAGGTCAACGTCGAGGTCAAAAAGGTTACGGTCGTACTTCCCCCTCCTTGCCCAACCACTTCTGTATTCAACTTTTTTTATTTTTTCGCTTACCGGCCTAATTATTTCCTATTAAAGGTTAAAATGGTCCACCCGGTATAACAGTTACAAAAACCAAAACAAGAAAAAGAACAAAATAGATATAAATAAAAAGATCTAAGTAGCTCCTTCACAAATATAACATCTACAACAAAATAGTAATGTGCATCCTAAAAAAACGTAGGAATATGCATTTAATATCAACTTTATACTTTTTAGTGAAATTTGACAGCTGTCATTAAGTCGAAATTTAGTCTTGACTTCAGATTCGTGATCAGCGACCCAAAAAACCAAAATAAAGGCCATAAAAAATAGTCAAAGAAATTTTTTTCGAAAAATTTCCTCTATTAGAGTTATTAGGGTTATATGGGGGTGTAGAAAAAAAACTAATGCGGTAGAAACATTTTTTTTTGCCAAATTTGGTTTCAGTGCATCAAAACACATAGGAAATGATGGGTCTGATTGCAGACAGAACTTTTTTTTGTAGACCTGTGTAATTATTCTTTGGGACTTAATTGATTTTTGCAGTAAGCGCACGATTGTACAAACAAAAACTTTTTTTTATTCATAGGAACACACATATTTATAGCAATTATTTTTATCACTTATTCACCCTACGCTGAATATCCGTAAGGGTGGAAAATCTTACAGGATCGCCCGGTACACTCGAGTCGGTCTCGTCCTTTCTAAATCCGAAAATCGCTCACACACACGGCCGACTTGACGCCCCGCGTCTCATATCTCCCGCACGTTCTCACCCCGTGCTCGCCCCGATTCGGGCGCATATTTCACGCCGCCCGGCCCTCCGTAAGCCCTTTGCGCTCCGGATGTGTTTCCGCTCGCTGGACACCGTTCGCCTCTCCGATCCGGTGCCGGCGTTACACTTACACCTTTTGTGTTTTTCTTTGGGGGGACGCCAGACGCGTAACGACGCGCCATTTGAATAGGGCGAGGAGCCCTTCGGCCAGAAAGCCGTCGGCAGGCCATTAGGACGGGCCGCCGATTCGAAATAACGGCGGAAATTGGCGCGAAACGCTCGGTAATTCGACAAAGAAAAATAAGGACTATGTACCTTATAACGCTTGGACTATACTTGAATTGGCGAATGGATATATAGCGCAATCAACGGGGAGAAAACCGGTCACTAATTGTTATCAGCAAACAAAAATTATGGTCGTATAAAGAAAAAAATTTAATAAAGACAGCGTTTTTTGCTACTCGAGTTTTAATGGCGAACATAACCAAAAAAATTCGCAAAAGTCAAAAAAACGGTTTTTTGCAAATAAAAAAAAAGTCCTACGCAAGAAAGTTAATTAGAAAGTTGTAGGTCTTAAAAATGCGCGTCGAATGAAATTTGAACCAAAAAAATCGGTTCATAAGCATCAAAATACGAAAATCGCGTTTTCGTATTTTTGCTGTATAAATTCCAATTTTGTTTGAACAGACTTCTTGTTAACTACAAATATAGCCCAAGACAAGCGGAAAATTATCCTTTTTTTCAGAAATTTAAAAAAAATTTTTTTTCGAGTTATACGATTTAAAAAAAAGACGTTTTCAAAAATCAGCTTTTACAGATGCAAAAATGATCGTACATAAACGATCGTGGGCTCATTTTATACGCGAAGACTTGTACTTTCATGCTATTAAAAAAACCAAATCGCTTTTATTTAATTTTTGCATAAAAAAATGTCAAATTGTATCATTTTTTCGAACCGGTTTTTTTTCGAATAACTTTTTTAATTTTGGTTTTACATTTTTGGCCGTTGCATATTTGAAAACTGGCATTCAAAACACGCATTTTAAAAAAATATAAGGTCCTACGACCTCAGGGAGCCGAGATAAATTTTTTTAAGCGGAGGAAAAGATAATTTTGCGAGCGCGATCGATTTGAAATCGTGTTTAGTTTTCGATGCGCCCAAGCGGAATGTCCGTCCACTCTGTCGCCGTGTGTTGGCTAGCGCGTGCCGCACCCAGCGCTGTTCTTTCGCAAACAATTATGTCAACTTAATTTATGCGAAATGATTTGAAATATTTTTTTTAAGAAAGTAAACAGTCTTTGAAACAGTCAAAGAAAGTCTTTGAGATATATTTCGTGTAAAAATGAAGTCAATCGGGCGTTATACAGCGGTGTCAGGAATAATAATATTAAAAAAAAAACATATCGGCTCCTTGAGGTCGTGGAATTTTTTTTTAATGCGTGTTTTGAATGCCAGTTTTCAAATATACAACGGCCAAAGATGTAAAACCAAAATTAAAAAAGTTATTCGAAAAAAACCGGTTCGAAAAAATTATACAATTTTACAACGCATTTTTTATGCAAAAATTAAATAAAAGCGATTTGGGTTTTTAATAGCATGAAAGTACAAGTCTTCGCGAATAAAATGAGCCCACGATCGTTTCTGTACGATCATTTTTGCCTCTGTAAAAGCTGATTTTTGAAAACTTCTTTTTTTTAAATCGTATAAATTTATGAAAAAAGGATCATTTTCCACTTGTCTTGGGCTATATTTGTAGTTAACAAGAAGTCTGTTCAAACAAAATTGGAATTCATACAGCAAAAATACGAAACGCGATTTTTTGACATTTTTTTTTAATTATTCTCAAATGTTTATCAACCGATTTTTTTTCGTTCAAATTTCATTCGACGCGCATTTTTAAGACCTACAACTTTCTAATTTAACTGGCGTGTGTAGGACTTGAAGCTTTTTTTTTTATTTGCAAAAAACCGTTTTTTTTTACTTTTGCGAATTTTTTGGGTTATGTTCGCCATTAAAACTCGAGTAGCAAAAAACGCTATCTTAGAATTTTTTTCTCTATACGACCATATTTTTTGTTTGCTGATAACAATTAGTGACCAATTTACATGGGGGCTTTCGCTCGTTGATTGGACTAATAGTAATTACATGGTTTCGCGTGCAGGTGGCTTGGACCTGATTTACAATAGGGGATTTTTACCAGTTATCTCCCTAGTGCTTGAATTATTACCGAAATTTTTTCGAGGTCTCGAATATTGTGGTTTATACACTAGGCGCAACATTAAGAGAAATAAAAAAATAATTTTTAGATGATTTTTAAAGAGTTGTAACTTGGGAAAAAATGGTCGTGGAGAAAAAAAGGAATAAGGGAATTGAAGCTCCAAGTTTCCAGTGTTTGGATCTTGAGTTTAAAATAATTTAGCATCAGCAGTTTTTCAGTAATCATAAGAAAACCACCGAAAATTTCATCATAAAGCTCTTTTAGTTAATTGAATTCTTGTTAATTTGACCTCTTTTCGAGCCCAGTACGATGATTTTTTGCTGAGTTGTCGCGGGAAATAATGAACTTACAGAAAATTAAAATAGAATTTTGAAAACTGCAAAGTATCCTTTACAAGTAATGATTGCTTTTTGCTAAAAAAATCGAAGCGAAATTGTTGATTGAAAGAGGTAAAAAAATTGCATAATTAGGGATATTTACATAACGTGGCATAACTTTGCAAATAATGGATATACTAAGGATATTGACTGCACCTGTTTAACCTTAGAGTACATCAAAGAAACCCTGACAGTTTCAAAATGCTGCAATTTTTATGCATAGTGCTTGGAATGGTTGAAATTTGTTGGTTGTAAGAATGGATTTTTCAGTTTTTATTCATTTTTTTTTAAGTTAAATGGTTTTTTAGCAATTTTCCATTTTTTTATTATCAAAAAACGTTAAAACAACCTAAAAAAATTGGCATTTTTATATCCATTTCTACGCCTAGTGTATGTGAAGTTTTTTACAATCCCAGTAAAAACCAGAGATAATGCGCTTGAGTTTATGTATATCTTGCTATAGTTATCCTCAGGACTAATAATTGAATAAGCTTTTGTAAACATAAATATGAATGAAACATTGATAACATCTATAAATAATAAAGTACAACAAAAAGCTTATTCAATTAGTCCTGAGGATGCAAATAAATTTTGCGAAACGTCGACTAAGTGAAAATCCCACCTAGTTAACTATAGTTTTATGGAAACAGGTCACTAATCCTACATTACGATTTATATCTAGCTGATTTGCTATCGTTGCTGATTGACCAACGATACTTGACCAATTTGCTGAAGAGCAAATTTATTTACATGTAAAGTATATGTCTTTTTTCAATGAATTGATTGTTAGGGCATTGTCCGCATGTACTGCTGTTTCAAAAGAAGACAGATAACATAAAGGGCATCCGAAGAGAATCTACAAATGCATTTATTTTGACTATTTCATTCTTTTAAACGTTTTCACCAATGCAACATTATTTGTAGTAATAGTTTACTACGTCAATGTGGAAGTAAAACAAAAATAGATACGGTAACGAAATAGGGAAGAAAATTTGGAAAATAATAATTCCTGAGGCAACGTTTTGTTATTGTGGCATCGTATTGGATATTCGGAGAATTTTTTTTGTGGCAGTTATTATTTTTCAATTTGTGTGACGGTACCAGAAATCTGTAATCTACGCCAATTATTATTGTAAAAGCGATATAGAGGTGTATTATACTGATGGATTTTATAGCGTATAATAAACATACTGCGGCAATTCGTCACACGCACACGTGTATATTAATGTTTTACATACACATATAATATGCAAATTCCTTAGCAATTTTTACTCCATTCAGAATTCTAATCACAGGCGAATAAACTGCGTATATGGCACGATGCAAACTTAATTATGACCGTTAAATCAACCCTCAGTATTACATAAAATAGCAATTTATACAACTTCTTCCATTTGTAACATCGAAGCAGTCACAAATTTCGAAGTTGCTCCGGAGTTTATCAATTTAAGGTTACGTACATAAATTTAACGTTAGCGGAGTACAGGAAGTGCGATAACTCTTTCAAGTACTCTCGACGCTAGTTGCTTTACCGTATTGGATCACGTGATTTTATCGTTTGCGGTAACTTTTCACGTAGAATTGCGATAATTCTCTTTTGTTTTCTCAAGGTGGATACCGCGGGCACATTCACTTCACTATTACCCACAACACCATAATATTCAGGGGGGTCAAAATACCTCGGCACATAACTTGAGCGTATAAGGATATATTTTTTAAAAAACGCAAAATAGAACCCAGCAAACCCCGGGATCAAGTTCAGCTTCCGCAAAAATATGGGAAAACACATGTTGATTACGTTTTACACATTATCGGGCGGTTAGTAGAGCATTTACTTGTAGGACAAAGATTTGTGATCTTCCGGCAGTTTGGGCCAAGTCGAAAAAACAAAGATCTTTATTCTGGGCAGTCAAGACGTTAAGCCAACAAGTTAATGTATAATGACACCTGCAATACAATCTTGACATGGACATGTGACCTGCACATGCACGCTTACCGTCTAAGCTCAGTCCAAGATTTGTTACCAAACGACCAGCCGCAGTGAATGCAATTTTCAGGGTGGTTTATGGATAATTTGCATAATAATGGAAACGTCTTTGAAAAAAAACTTTTTTACTGACTAAGCATACTTCTCTGGTTATATTGGTTATGTTAATTCTTAACAAATAAGGATGTCAAGCTCTCAAAATTCACATTTATTTATAGAGGAGCCTCTGCATTCTCAGAAAGGTGGCACAGGCGGCATTTTTTTTTGTATCAACGTCATATCACTGTGGCTGAAACTCGTCGGCGTCGTCTCATTAGATTAGGTTTCAAGTGTAAAAAAATGTCTGGCTATCCATCGAATTGAGGTGATTTTTCAAACTCGGGAAGAGAAAAAGGTCCCAAGGACTCAAGTCAGGCGAAGAAGGAGGCTGAGGAGCCCCAGGGATGTTTTTACTGGCTAAAAACTCGTTTACTGAAATGGCTGTGTGACAAGGCGCATTGTAGTGATGCAACATCCAGTTGTTCCTGATGTTTGGTCTCACACCCATGACCCTTTTTCGAAGTTTTTCAAGAACCTCTCTGTAAAAGTGTTGATGTACTGTTTGGCCTGGAGGCATAAACTCTTTGTTGACAATTCCCTGGCTATCAAAAAAGCAAATCAGCATGCATTTGATCTCCGACTTGCTCATTCTTGCTGTTTTGGGTCTTGGATAGCTTGAAGTGTGCCATTCCATGCTTTGGCGCTTGGTTTCCGCCAAATTCGTACTCAAACATTCAAGTCTCATCACCAGTAAATCTGATGAACAGTGGTGTGATTCAAATTTATCTCTTCCCCGATCATTCTTGTCGTCAACCGACGATCTGAAAGCACAAGATCCCGTATTATATCGACATTTTCAGCGGTTCTTGAAGATGACGGCCTTCCGCTGCGTGGTTCGTCTTCAATCGACTCTCTTCCTTCTGAGAATGTCTTACACCACCGAAAAACCTGGGCTCTTGAAAAAAACACTGTCTCCGTAGGCGGACTGAGGTTTTGCAAAAGTATCCGTTGTGCTGTGTCCGAGTCTGAAGCAAAACCTGATAGCACGCCGTTGCTCAAAATTAATGTTTCTCATTTTTAAAACGCGCGTTGTGAAGTTTGTGTCAGTTTATTAGATATGTTGCCTACATTAAAGAGGAAAACAATTTTGTTTTTCACAAACTTGCCGTAACTATGGTACATCTCCCTAATTGGAATTTTTCCTGTGTTTTCCGGTCGAGATGTCGTTCACTTCGTTTAGACGTTTTAAAGTCCTGAAATTATATTTAATTGTGGCCTCTAGCTAGCTGCGCGGCGGCATTTTCGTCTCGGTTTTCTTTTAATTAAATTCGTGTACCAATTAGTGGGCAAATTCATATTTTATGCCCGGTTTCGTCTTCGGAATTGTTCTTTTATAACTTTTTTTTCAGCCGATGCGTCCGCATCTTTTGAATGTTAATAAGTCGTGAAAGCCGCTTTTCGGATCCCTTATGCCTTCCCTGTTTTTAGCCGCTTTCTAATTTAACGACGTAGCCTGTGCCTGAAAATATTTTCAGTTTAGTTGCTCGCATTCAGTGGGTGACTGGTAGTTCAGGAATTTCGTAGTTTTAGGTGGAAAGTTCAATATGATTTATAAAAATGCATAATTATTAAAAACAAATTTGTGATGGTACATCAACAGACCGTTAAATGAGTGCAAGGGGTATAGTACTGTTAATGATAATACTGTTAACCTAGCTACGTCGTCAAGCTAATTAAGAGGGCAAGTTTTACATACATATATGGTAATAAAGTGTGAATTTATTGCTTTTGTTACTATATTTAATATTAGTTACTTTATTACATGTACACTAGACACTAGCCTAAATTAAAGGGTTACACTATTTGTTTTTTTTCGATTTTTTTTTTGGCTTAAATGGTGTGAAAACAACCCAAAAAATTATATCCAATAGCAAGGGGTCCAAAAAATTGTTTAAGTGACCCTTAAAGTTAAATTTCTGAATTAACTTCTGATGCTCCGAAACGCTTTTGAACGCTTGGCGCGTTTATAGTAGCAGTTTGGAGTCGCTTAGCTCAGACAGTACTTTTATAAATGTTACTCATACTAAGTATAGATGGCGCTGGTACAGGTGTACTAAAATTTAATCGCGTGGTCAGTGTACCTGCATAACATTTATACCTTTCAAAACTTTAAACGCGATTATCTCAAAACCATGTTTTTCAACATGGCCTTACAAATAACTTCTGCAATTTTCATCCGATCGACTTGAAATTTTAACGGTAGCTTCTTAAATAGATTTTAAAGAGAAGTACACGGTGATTAAGATTTATTAACAATTACGTTTTTTGTAAACGTTTAAATGTCGATTTTTTGTTAAACAAGAAAATAGAAATTTCAAATTAACGTTAATTTGCGAAAAATGATTTTTTTTTATAATAATCGTGTGTGCTTCTCTGCGAATTTTAATATAGAATATGTAAAAAAAATGTCGCAAATGAAGGCCGCAGAACTCCTAAAAAAAAGACATGCTGCTTCAGACATCTGTACTGCCGCCATTTTGGAAGAAAAAAATTAATAAAAAACTGTTTTATACACCATTTGATATGTTTAATAAACCCTGAAAATGATATTTTGATTGTTCAATTGAATCATTAAAAAAAACTCCCAAAAGGGTTTAATTTTAGACAATTCAAATAGGTATAACCCCTTAAGGGATATAAAAAGTCTCAAAATTTTAGGTGGATGTCAAAGACTGAACTTGAAGAAAATAGTCGTAGAGAAAAAAAGAAAATCGAAGATCCATGTTTTAATTTTTTTTACAATAAATAACGTTTTTTGATAATGAAAATGTTTATTCTTGCTAAAAAAACTTTCAAAAAAATCGATCCTTACATTGATTTTACACATTCAACCATTCCGAGCACTATGAATAAAAAATCGCAACGCTTTGAAACTGTCAGGATTTCTTTGGGGTATTTTAAGGTTTTAAAGTTGCAATCGATATCCTTAGTATATCCATTGTTTGCAAAGTTATGCCAAGTTAAGTATTTAAATATCTTATTTAAATATATTAATTATTCTTTTACATCTTTTTCAATCAGCAACTTCACTTCGAAACATTTTTTTTAGTAAAAACTGACAAAAGTATACTTTGCAGCTTTCAAAGTTTAAAAAAGAAAATTAACATAGAATTTTCTATACGTTTATAATTTCCCGAGTAATTGATTACCAAAGTCAAAAATGACTTTTTTGTTTTGAACGGCCATATATCGGCAAAAAAATCATCGTACAGGGCTCGAAAATAGGTCAAATTAAAGACAATTAAATGATCTAAAAGAGCTCTATGATGAAATTATCGAAAAAAAAATATTGCAGTCCTGTACCTTATAAATACAAGCAAAACTTTTGAAATAAAAATTTTTCGATCGTTTTCTTATGATTACTCAAAAGCTGCTGACCCTAAAAAAAATTTGACTGTTGATCCAAAAACTAGAAACTTGGAGCTTCAATTTCCTTTTCTTTTTCCTTTCTCTGTGATCATTTTTTCCCAAGTTACACCTCTTTGAAAACCACCTAAATATTTGGGATTTTTTTTATATCCTTTAATTTCTGCGCCTAGTGTATTATTTTATGATAAGTTCCGAGGCATATTTCGGCCAACTCTAATCATGCGTATATGTTTTTTTTTTTAAGTCGGACTGTAATTTTCTTCGCGTACAGCAACTTGACTGATTTATCCTAATCACGAAGGTCGGGAAAACAAAAACAACGCTGTCAAAACAAACGAATGTAGGACGCCAAAAGCTAAACTCGCAATAGGCGGCAGAAGTCGTTTTCCATTGTCCGTTTCCCGAACTTCCTAATTGACGGGAATCGGGAAATGCGCCTCTCCGGGCCGCCGCCGCCGCCGCCGCCGTAACTTTCCAGCAAAATATGCCTTTCCCGCTGCCACCCCTCCGAGTTATTCGCGCAGAGATACCTGGGCGGACCACCGCCGCTCTCCTCGCAAATATATAATGTTATCGGTATTTGCAGACGCAGCCGTGCCGTCTCCGAGTTTATATTTATGCGGGGAGTTCGATATTCAGTCAGCGAGATTTAAGAAGATTACCAAATTAATATCATGCCGGTAGGTTGCTTTCAGGGAGTTGAAACCAGTAGCGGATGGTGGGTCTTGAAATAAATGATAAAGAGATAAATAAATACGGTGAGACATAAAATTATTCGTACCCTTCCAGGGATTAAAATTAACGTAAAAAATTCTCGCGATAGGACGTAGGAAGAACTAAGATTTTTTTGTGAGTGAATGTGTTCAATAAATAGTACGGCAATTTCATAGACCTACAGGATGGTCTAAGAACGACGCTGTTGGGTAAAAACTCCATGCCGGCACACTTTAAGACCTCTTCGATAAGTTCTGTGTATTTGGTCGCTGTCCCATTTCTTCAACCCATTTCCGGACACCCCTTTGCATTTACGCATGGTTTTGAGTGGTTTGACCTCTGTTGGGCGAATCCATTAATATTTATGTTGCTTAATAAATTGGAGTGGGGTGCCATAACTTGCTTTCGCCCTTTAACCAATCAAGGACCCCTCCTAGCCACACCCAGACAGACCCCCTACTCGCCCCCCTGGTTCCGCCTCCGTAGAAGGCTACGTGGGATGACGTTTTGTCTCGAATTCATGTCATGGCATTACTTGAAGGCTCTCGAAGTTGGTGGAACACACTGCGGACGGCCGATTGAGCGCCAAAAGTGATATTCCAACTCCAACCCACCCCCTGAAAATTTACCGCCCTAAGGGGTTGTAAGCAGGTCTTGATGCGTGGGGTGACTCAGAAAGGTTTCCTGAGGAGCGAACTTGAATTGGAGTCGTCCGTCTCCTTCAAATCCACGTTTGCGTCCCCATCCTTTTTTGGACCACCTCCAAAAAATTTTTGAGTAGGTGCAAATTCCTGAAAGAAGACTCGTTGGGTAGGCGGAACCTTCCTTTGCAATTGTGTGAATCGAAAATCGCCAAAATCGCCCAGAGATGCTTGGTACGCACGAGTGTTCAATATGACTTGGGCCAACACCTACGAGGTAGACCACCCATTCAGCACATTTTTCCACTCATTTTACGAGCGAGAGCATGTTTGGGTGGCATGTGCAAAGGAAGGTTCCGCCTACCCAACGAGCCTTCTTTAAGGAATTTTCACCTACTCAAAAATGTTTGAAGGGGGTCAAAAAAAGGACTTATGAACCTAATATTAAAAAAATCAACAATCGGCCTTCATTTGAAGTCGTGGTACAGAAATATTGACTTGGGGAAACGATTTTTCGCAAATTTCGCAATAGTGACTATATTATATCTTGAGAACTTTCATCTAAACTAGTAAAGAAAATTAAAGAATATTAAAAAACTCCAAATTTTTGCAAAACATTCTCTATAAGACACAATCGGGGACGACTGATAAACAAATGTTTTTGAGTTTTTTTTGGAACAAATTTAAAAATTTGCGAATTTAAGGATATTTGGAAAATTTGGTATAACTTTGGATATAGTGGATGAACGAAGGATATCGTCGATAATTTCTTAACCTCAAAGTGTCCCCAAAAAACCCTCAAAGTGAAGGGTTTCTGAGTGCCCCGAAGGTTTAAATTTATCGTTTCGGCCAAAAATCACCGTAACAAGCAATTTTTCGATTTTTATGCATTTTTTTCAACTTCAATATGACTTTTTTGGCGACAATCCATATTTTTTTGCTCAAAAACATTGCTCGTTGGAAAAAATCGAAAAAAAACTTTTTTTTGAAATTTTTTTTTTTTCAAAAATTGAGTTTAGCAAAACTTATCTAAGAACAAAAATGTCTTAGAATTAGTCAAAGAATACCTTCAATTTTTTTCAGAATGTTTAGAGATTATTTTTGGTTTTTTAAAAATGGCGAAAAATTGCTATTTTTCGTCGTCCCCAACAAAAAAAAAAAAAGGGGAAAGGGGGGGGGGGGTTTTTTTGTCTGATTCCCAAGACATTTTTGTCTGATTTCGACGGCCGTCGAAATTGAGTTATCTGACTTTCGACGGCTCGTAATTCGCTTGGAGTTGATTTTTGGACCTTGGTGCCATGAAAACTTTTTTTCAGGGGGGATTTAAAGTACAACATATTTCAACCTCAGAAAAATTGGCCGGGAACCAAAATCCATATGATTGGTGCGGTCTTTTAAACCTTCGGGGCACTAAAAAAAATCGCAGCGCTTTGCAACTTTGAGGGTTTTTTGGGGACACTTTGAGGTTAAAAAATTACCGACGATATCCTTCGTTCATCCACTATATCCAAAGTTATACCAAATTTTCCAAATATCCTTATATTCGTAAATTTTTAACTTTTTTTTCAGCCAACATTATGGCTGCAATTTTTTTTTTATCAATCGCCCCCGATTGTGTCTTATAGAGAATGTTTTGCAGTTTCCAAAACCCTACCTCCATTTTCTGTACGATGATTAGTTCCCGAGTAATTGATTGTCAAAGTTGAAAAGGACTTTTTTTGCTTTGATCGACAATAACTCCGCGGCAAATCATCGTACGGAGCTCGTTAAGAGGTCAAATTAAAGCTGATTAAATTGTCTAAAAGAGCTTTATGGTCCCATGATGAAAACAAATTTTTTGAAGTCCACAAACCATTTTAAAGACGAGCAAAAATTTGGAAAAATTTTATTGTTGGTTTTCGGATGATTACGTGAGAAACACTCTTAAAAATTTTTAAGTCCAGATCTGAAAACTAGACACTTGAGGCTATAATTTCCTTTTTTTTATTTTCTGTACGACAATTTTCTCCGAGTTATCCCTTGCTGAAAATCACCCAAAAATTTGGATTTTTTTTTAATATCCTTTAATTTTTGTTACTAGTGTATTTTTTTTTGCCACATGTCCAGTCACTATCTGGTTTGTCACTCTCTTTCGGCTTGATGTTGCCTTGTCTAAGTGAACAGTGTCAAAAAAAGTCTTGACGTACTTTTTAATTGACTCCACTACACAAATGCGTCCGAAATGTGGCCGCCACTGCTCGCCATGCCGGCGGTCCGCCACCTCCTCGCCCAACCCGCCCCCAGCATTAAACCGGGCGTTCATCGATCTGTCCCCGCTCTCGAAATCATGTCGAATTTACATTTTAATTCCGATAATAGATATAGTAAAGTTGCGCGCCGCCGGACCCGCCGGCCGCGTCGTTTCAATCGCTCCTCTTCGCCGCAGCCGCCTAGATATTTCAGCGGCGATAACATAATCTCGGACAAACAGTTCGGGGGCCGTGAGGAAGTGAGGCGGAGTGAGGTGTCGCCGTTTCGTCTGGCCCGCGGCTTCCTGACAGTAACGAGGGTAAGTGCAAAATACAAAGTCAACGGAGATTAGGTGCGGTGGATCTGGCGGTCATTGTATTTATCTCTCTGGTTAAAAATTCCCACATGATGTCCAGATTTGGTACATATCCTTTTTGGGAGATGCTGAATACAGTGACGTACTTACGAGGTGTATAAATTAAGTAATGGGACTGGCAACGTAGCGGCCGATCTAGCAATACTGCGGAGACGGGACTTGGAAGGGCGGTAGATTAACATGTAATACACCTTCAGTGCAAGTTTAAACTTGTTAGAGTCATTTGTTTCTCCTTTGTGACTGTTTTCGTAAACCGGTTTTTTTATAGCGCTTTTTAAAAATGAGTGATATTAATTTTGAGCAACGTTGTGCTATTAGGTTTTACTTTTAGACTTGGACACAGCGCAACGGATACTTTTGCAAAACCTCAACACTCCTACGTAGACAGTGTTTTTTCATGAGCCCAGGTTTTTCGGTGGTTTAAGGCATTCTTAGAAGGAAGAGAGTCTATTGAAGATGAACCACGCAGCGGAAGACCTTCATATTCAAGAACCGATGAAAATGTCGATAGAATATGAGATCTTGTGCGTTCAGATCGTCAGTTCACGACAAGAATGATCGGGGAAGAGTTAAATTTGAATCACACCACTGTTCATAAGATTTTGAATTAGGGATGAGAAAAATCTGCGCAAAAATGGTTCCAAAAAGATAGGTCACGAAGCTACGCACGTGAGGCCATGGAACATTCTATGTCTTTATTATGAAAGAGGACCCAAGAGGCAAACCATCAAGACCCATGACGTCATGCGTCACATACATGATGCTCGATAGAGTTTTTCCCTACCCCAGATTTTGCCCCTTCAGGTTAGGCAAACCATCAAGACCCATGACGTCATGCGTCACATACATGATGCTCGATAGAGTTTTTCCCTACCCCAGATTTTGCCCCTTCAGGTTAGGGAAACCATCTTTACCAAGCGTGATCGCAATATTTTCCAGGAGCAATCCCATAATAAAGACCAAGCGTGACGTGACGCAAAACCATGACGCAGATCGCAATATTTTCCAGAGGAAATCCCATAATAAAGATATAGAATGTCAAAAACCTTTCGCAGAAACAATTTTGACTTTTTGTAATCGATTGAAAATGATTTCCATTTTATGGAACGTGTCATTACTGATGATGAGACTTGGGTGTTTGAATACGACTCAGAAACCAAGCGCCGAAGCATGGAATGGCACACTTCAAGCTCTCCAAGACTCAAAAAAGCAGTAATGAGCCAGTCGAAGATCAAATGCATGCTGATTTGCTTATTTGATAGCCATGGAATTGCCCACAAAGAGTTTGTGCCTCCAGGCAAACAGTAAATCAACACTTTTACAGAGAGGCTCTTGAAAAACTTCGAAAAATGGTAATGCGTGTGAGACAAAACGACAAGTACAACTGGATGTTGCATCACGACAATGCTCCTTGTCACACAGCCATTTCAATAAGCGATTTTTTAGCCAGTAAAAAACATTCCTGTGGCTCCTCAGCCTCCTTATACACCTGACTTGAGTCCTTGTGACTTTTTTCTCTTCCCGAGATTGAAAAATCACCTCAAGGGGCGTCACCTTGGGACCATAGAAAACATTCCAAGATATGAATTCCAACACTGCTATGAGAAATGGAAGTACCGTCTCCAGAGCTGTGTAGCTTCCCAAGAAAGTTATTTTGAAGGAGACAATACTGAATTATATTCGAATAAAAAAAAATCTCATTACTTAATTTACATACCTCGTAGTTTCCGCATAAAAAGATCCGTAATACAATTTTTCTCAACTCTCGCCCAAAAAAAAATGCAAAGTAGACCTTGATTTTTCTGTTAGAAATCTACCAATTTGCTAAAAAAATGCAGTTTTTCATGAGCAACAATTAAAAAATATCGCGACCAAAAATACACGTCACTTTACAGAGGTGGACTAATTCCAAATGGGCCATACTGTATAATATGTACATATGTGTGCGTGTAAATCTTATTACTCGGTGGTTTCCGGGTATTGCCGTGTATGATGAATTTGTATTCTTTACGCACGTATAATTCTTGGATATAAGTCACACTCAGCAACTATTTTTAGGTCTTCGAAGTTTATTTTGTGGTCATCTTGTTGGCAGCTGATTTTTCGATGTGCCCCAATCTTGTGTCTTGTTGGTGCGCCTTCATTCTGCATTTGATGCTGCGTCCCGTTTGACCAACATATGATTTTCCACATGTACATCCTGATTTGTAAATACCTTTCATGTCCTTTGTGGATGTAATTGTTGTATCTTCTGCACCGTTCCAAAACGAATCACCGATGTTTTTCTTCTCCAAAGTGTAGTCATCGCAATTTTGATGACTGCTCAAGGGGTCCAAGGCCACCGTCGGATGCCTATATTTGCTGAAATGGCAAAACGACATCCGAGAGACACCGTTCAAAGTGAGGGACTACAGAGCGGACAGTCAACAACAGGCTACGATACAATTAGACGAGAATATACATACGAATAATATATTGTTAATACTTGCGTATCCAGGTTCAATTAAATTATTTTGAACTTTTTCTCTGTTTCCTTCAAGTCAGAAGTGGATAGAAATTCATATTTATTACTCCCTCGTGCCGAAAGAAAGAAAGTGAAAATTTAAGAAAGTGCTTGTGAAAGTTTTGCAAAGAAAAGTAGGAGGTCCCATGCTAGCGATGGGCAAGCGCATACAAAGAAAGGTCACGACGCGCGTCATTCGCAAGGGTGTCAACGTGACATCCTTCTCAAGACCACAGGCCATCATCGACAGAGAGGTGAACGTCCAGGACCAGATGTTTCAAGGGAAACACAAATGAAGTAGTCGAAGGCTTGCTACACCATCATCTCACAAGGGTAAAAAGGACAGAAGATTGCTAACTTGAAAAGCCAGATAAGTAAACTGTTGAGAGAAAGATCATCGGCACTTAAAGCTATGATTTTAGGTATATTTACCTTAAGTAAAATTGTTTTTCCAGTATTGACATTTTGTCAATGATTTAAGGCCAGACTGGTAGAAATGTTGAAAGCTTAAGAGCTTATTAAGGCTTGATAGAGTTAGTTATTCGGAACAAATAGTTGGGGTAAAAAGACTAGTAAATAGTAAAATTTTTGACAGAAGACAGAAAATCCCTTTTGGTACCTAAGACAGCTGATGCAATAACGGTCTATGATGAATGAAAATAGCTTTTCCACCAAAAATACACACATGAAAATGAACTACATACATATATCAATTTCTGACAAATACTTGGTTGACAGTGTCATGAAAGGTTTAATTAAATGTATTTAGTTACTTTGTCTGCAAGGAAGGCTCTGGAAAAATTTGACTTTGAAGACAGGAACATTGAGGAAATTAGCAACAAGGACAAGTCATGTAGTTTTTTAATACATATAATTTCAGTCATAAGGCCTCATTCTGTAGGCTACATAACTCCAGTTACAAGTAAAAAGGAAGACGATTAATTAACATTTAGAAATAATAGTATTGTTTCAATCACGGCCAAACTCACCGAAATTCAAGTGTACAAGCTTTTAAAAAAATAAGTGCACCAAAAAAAGGCTTCAGAATCGAGCTCTAAAAAAGATCGAATAAATCCAAATAAACTTAAGGTATGTAAACAAAATGAATTCCGTAAAAAGTAGGTTTAGCCTGGTCTAAACAAAACATGAACTGAAAACTGAAGGACAGTACGAGTTACTTGTAATGTCTGCAAAAGATTTATTGCATAATGTTTAATATGTTTTAGCAAAGTTCACTACGAAATTAGTTTAAATATCCCTGTGTTTTATAGAAAACAGGCTAACTAAATTTCTTACACAGAAGGATAGGGCCTTTGCGTATAAAGATTACATACATATAAATCACGATCATGGACTAGATTAATATATTGGGCGAATAGCATATCCCTTCAGGGTGCTTTATTTAGAATCCGGGCCACTTATTAAAATAATAACAACAAAAAAACCAATGGCTTCACTTAAATTAACATCGGTGAATAATAAGCAAAGTTTAGGCTAAAAACAACATTTGTGAAAAATCCTAAGCAAAACAAACGAAAGCCATACATCGTTTTGTATTAAACGTGGAGTCGAGTTTAAATGAAAGATCCGTCTACAATTTTGAAAATCAAGGGTTTGAACATTGGAGCGTTTAAGAAAACCTTTATGAAAAACCTGTTGGTGGCCAGAGAGAAGTCTATGCGCAGGTCAAGTAAGGCAATAATTAAGGTGGCAGTGTCCAGATTCTAAAAGAAAAGGACTAACAAGTTTTCAAGTTTTGTAGAGGAACAATTTTTGAACTGTGAGGTCAAGGTTTTTTTTTCGATGGAACCGGTTGTATTTGGTAGACTTTGGTTTATTTTACAACTACAGAAACAAGTTGGTTAGGAAATTATTTGAAAAATTACAAGTTTTCTCATTTGTTTATTACTCGGCGCCCGCTTGACGGTTTACGACATCACATTGGAAGCCTCTATTCTTTCCGTACATATAACCTTCCTCTTGTCACTCTAATTAAAACACAGCGATTTTTAAAGACTACAACAGGAGGCAGAGCGGAGGCGCTTTTTTTATAGTATGATGAATTCAAACTTAAATTTTTAGCAAAAGGTAATTAATGAAAAATATAATTTAAAGCAAGGCAACAAAAGAGTCAGGCGAGGCAACCCTGAGATCGAAAACCGGGTATCTTTAAAAAAACTATTTTGGGTTCTAGAACCGAACCACAGAACTTCTAAAAAATCAAATCCATTACCCTATAGGTAAATACTTAGCTATTAAATATTTTTTAGAAAAATATTGCAATACACAAAGGAGGCCTTGAACCGTAGCTTCTGAGTTTTTATACTCATTCCTATGACGGCGGAGCCCTGAAGTTAAAAACCTTGTATGTGGGTAAAGAAACTTTAATCACAACAAGTACATTTGCTCGAGGGCCATAGCGCACGGAGCAAGTTAGAAAAACGATTTAGAGTACATGTTGGACCAAGATCTGAAACAACTAGCCGAGAAATCGTCATGAGAGAGGAGGTTTAGAAGACAGAAGGGCAAAAGCAGTACGACGGCTCCTCCGGTGCAGCGATTATATTTGCGGCCGACATGTACTTTTGGGAGAAAGTATTTCCAAGTCCCAGTAAAAGCGTTTTGGGCAGAGAAATCGGAGTCAAAGGTTAGTACTGCAAAGACAAAAAGACACTTACATTTGTAGAAACGAGTTTGAGGAAAACATTCGAGACTACCTAACAAATCGAACAGCGTCGAGTAGTAATAGTACGAACGGTTCACTACACGCAGGACGGGATTGCCAAGAGAGAGGTCATACATCTGTTGGTATCCACAGAGCCTCGAAACATACATTGTTTCGCTTTTTTTTTTTTTTTTTTGAGAAAAGAGTTTATTGATTGAACAAGGTTGTGCAAGCCAAACGTAGCTCCGTTTTCGGGAGCGAAATGTTTAGTACATAAAAATTGCATGCTTTCATCCGGAATTCACAAAGTAATGGTAAACAGGTAATTGTCAAGACATTCGACGGCTGAAAAATTATACGATAAAAAATCCGCTTTCTGGGAGTACAGTTTTTTCTCAGTGGGACATGGAAACAGGCCGAGAGACGCAATTTTGCGCCAGCCAAGGCCACGGCTGGGCAAACGACACGAGAGACACCGTTCAGGATAAACGGACGACAAGTCAACAAGCAAAACTCATTGTAGTCAATTAATTTGTTTCCGTCCTTAATGTTTCTTGTAGCTGGCTCCTTGATTTCTCTATGTTGAATAGATGTAGCTCTTGCCGTTAATTATAGTCATTCTTCTGTAAGGATTCTTTGACGTGATTGTTTTTTTCTTTACTATCATCGTCACTCACCTTTTCTGCTCTATGAAGCAGTCTTCTGGTGATCTCTTTGCTTGAGGGTGATGCCGCATGCAGGTGTCGATCTGTGTGAGTTTTCTTTCTGTACACGGTGTGGGCTAGCCTATTGTTTGTCCCGCGACTCACTAGTACATCTAGGAATGGTATTCTTTTATCTCCATTGTGCATTTGATTTTTGGGTGACGACTGTTCAGATGTTGCAGGAACTAATTCAAGGCGGATGTAGCCGAATGACTACCTCAAATGCTTGAAACGTAAACCTTGCTTTGCCGAATCCGTCACTACTCCAATGGACCGCACAGATCTCCATCTGTTTACATACAGACGTTTATTTATGTTTTTTCTCATTTCCATTCGGCAGTCGCGGGCGCCCCCATCCCCCCCCGAGAATTTGGGGGCGACATGACAGGAAGCGCGCATACGGACAGACGTAAATACAGTCTCTACAGATTACGAACAATAAACAACAAACACATGGCCGAGGATTCGCCGTTGTAAAACGCGATCTGTTTACAAATCAAAGCGCTATTTTTAACGAGACATCAAAAACGTGGACGCGGCAGCGTTCTCCGCTCTGCCCACATGGCCGACACATGCAGCGGCGAAGACGACGACGGTTCCGCCCGCGATTTCCACAATGGTGCCGTTGTTTTGTTGTTAGCTCGTTGCCCGGAATAGATGGCCGTATAATAGACGAGTGACATAAGGCGGTCTCTGATCTCGACGCAGTTCGTTAGTGCTCCCTGTTTTAGTTCGTATACGGTTCCTCCTTCTTGCGTCGGGCAGTTTTATATCTTGAAAAGATGTAGGTTCAGTTCCATGCAATCGCAATATGATATAACAACCTGTACTGCCCGATCAAAAGCCATAGATCCGTTACTTAAAAAGTGGTAGATTTGAAATTGAAAATAGCGTATACAATGCAGCAACTTTGTAACTTTGCCCTTGGCCGTAATTGACAGAACGCTTCAAGAGGTACAGTCTGTTGTTGTTTGTTTGTAGGTGTTCCTTATACAGTACGCGTCACCCTAATGCGTACATAGCAGAATGAAGGGGAATTGATACGTTAACTTCTTTGTTGAATAAACCTCACCACCACTTAACATGAGGTGGTAACCAATCGCGATCCGATAGCGTATGGCAACCATCAGTTTTTACCGTAAGAATCGGAACACCTGCGGTTTTTAGAAACAGGTCCGGCTCGGAATCGTTTCATACAATCGAAATACACATCATTTCATAGAACCTCGAAATATACAGAGCACTTAACTGATAAGGCCCCAGCATGTATTGTGTGTTGTGTTACGAGTAATGAATTTTGAGCGAACGAAACCATTAGAGTCAACACTTGAAATTAACTATTGTATGACAGCATATGTCACACAAGGATACGTCAGACTACTGGGACATTTTACTAGTACATTTATTCGAATATTCACCATTTTATTATAATGTATTTTCCAGTGGTGGTCGGTGGAATTTGACATATTCGTATGTCAATTTTTCGTAAGGAGGCATGGGACCCACACAATAATGTAGGGCGTGGTTACTCGACCAAAGTAGAAGTCTATAATGGCGAAAAATCTTCAGGGAAAATTTGCGAAAATTTTTTTCCAAAAAATGGCCTCCGGGCAGATCTTGGAAACGACTTGAAAAATATTTGCAAAATATTTTTTTTCATAATCGCCGAGTAAATACAATTTTTTTTTATACTTGACTTGATTTGACGACATTTTGAGATCTGTAAAAGTTGTGGTAATTTGAATTTTTATTTCATCCCAACATTTCGCCCGTAAGATTTTAAAATAGTTATATCTTTACGCAAAATAAGAATTTAGCAAACATCACAAGTATAAAAAAAATTGTTTTCACTCATTCACTTTTGTTCACACAATTGTATTCACTTTTTCATGATCAAATGAAAAAAAATATTTCGCAAATATTTTGTACAGTTTCCAAGATCTGGAAACCAGACACCAGGCACTTACCACATTTTCAAAAGTTTTCTTTGAACATTTTTTGCCATTATAGCCTACTTAGATCTAGTAACCACCCCCTAAAATAAGGTGTGGGTCCCATGTCTCCTTACGGAAATATGAACTCCACCGACCGCGACTGGTATTTTCTGTGAACTATCGCTTTGCAATAATAGTCCGACTGTACGAGTTGAATAATAGTCCTGAGTCCGACTCTGCTTCGACTCACCGGAAGTTTGAATGTTCGTAGTTTCTGTCTTGTTTCGCTGTTCTCACATCAACATAATATTCCTATTAGACATTTTAAAATTGTTTCACACCTCAAATGTTTAAAGTAATATTCGCTGTTTAAAATTGTTTACAATAGTTAAGTTGAAAAAAGATAACAGTCAATTTTATTTATACGCAACACAGGTTTAACGCCCCGAAGGTTTAAATTTATCGTTTCGGCCAAAAATCACCATAACAAGCAGTTTTTCGATTTTTTATGCATTTTTTTCAACTTCAATAAGATTTTTTTTGGCAACAGTTCATATTTTTTTGCTCAAAAACATTTGGTACTCGTTAGAAAAAATCGAAAAAAAAAATTTTTGACAAAGAATTTTTCACTTTTTTCAATCAAAAATCAAAAAAAAAATTGAAAAAAGAAAAAAAATTTTTTCGATTTTTTAATCAACGAGTAATGTTTTTGAGCAAAAAAATATGGATTGTCGCCAAAAAAAATCATATTGAAGTTGGAAAAATGTATAAAAATCGAAAAATTGCTTGTTACGGTGATTTTTGGCCGAAACGACAAATTGAAACATTCGGGGCACTAAGAAAAAATCGCAGAGCTTTGCAACTTTGAGGGTTCTTTGGGGATACTTTGAGGTTAAAAATTTACCGACGATATCCCTCGTTCATCCACTATATCCAAAGTTATACCAAATTTTCCAAATATCCTTAGATATTTGCAGTTTTTTAACTTTTTTTTCAGCCAACATTATCGCTTAAATTTTTTTTTTATCAATCGCCCCCGATTGTGTCGAATAGAGAATGTTTTGCAGTTTCCAAAACCCTACCTCCATTTTCTGTACGATCATTAGTTCCCGAGTAATTGATTGTCAAAGTTGACAAGGACTTTTTTGCTTTGATCGACGATAACTCCGCGGCAAATCATGGTGCGGAGCTCGTTAAGAGGTCAAATTAAAGCTGATTAAATTGTCTAAAAGAGCTTTATGGTCGCATGATGAAAAACATTTTTTTTGAAGTCCACACACCATTTTAAAGACGAGCAAAAATTTGGAAAAATTTTTTTTGTTGGTTTTCGGATGATTACGTGAGAACCGCTCCCGCTAAAAAAAGTTTTAAGTCCAGATCTGAAAACCAGACACTTGGGGCTACAATTTCCTTTTTTTTATTTTCTTTACGACCATTTGTCTCCGAGTTATCCCTTGTTGAAAATCACCCAAAAATTTGGAATTTTTTTAATATCCTTTAATTTTTGTTACTAGTGTATTTAATAGTGACAAAAGTTTATATGACATCAGTTTTTTTACCCAAAAAAAATTGTATGATTTCCACTAAACAACTACAAACAAACTCGATCACATTTTTTTTACCGTCATTAATTCTCATTTACAGTTCGTTGTTGCTACCAACCGCGTTCCACTCGATATAGTCATTACTCACTACCGAATTAATATAAAGAAGGAATTACGAATTAAAAGTTAGCGGGTCAGCACATAAAAAAACTTTCTTGTAGTCATCCAACGGAAATATCCGACATTACAGCATAACGCAGTGGCGAATGGAAAAGTTCCCGCTGCCCCGGCTAACGACTCCCGGATAACAATCTATATATATATATAAGTGGACCCCAATTAATTTGTCCCCTGCCGCACATAAATTGATATAATGTTTATTTCGCGTCAAGGTAACCTCGGCAAGGGTGGGATTTTATTGCGGGCACCTACGTGGACTCCCCCGAGCCCATTAATGAATTTTTTATTAACGGCTAATATTCGACAACGGTTATTATTCGGGCATAAAGGGCGAAACGGAAACAACGGAAAGCGTTCAGGAGTTCAGATAGGACGATGCGGAGGTATTTCGCCAAAATTAGGTCCGTTAATATGCGTAAAATTTTAAAGGGCGTTACACTCGGCGCTCTGTACCCGAAATAATGGAATACGATTGAACACCTTGATCGAATAAATATTATATAATGGGTAATTTGGACTGGATCTTAAAACATACATTATTTTTTATGTCTATAGAAACATTCGTCTCGACAATACAGTAGGTGCACCAAGAATAGCTTTGCCCTCGAATTGTGCGCCATGAACGTGGTACGATCTAGAACAGTGATTCCCAAACTGGGGGGGCGTGAGAGTACAGAAAAAATGTGTGAGAGTACAGTGAAAATTATTTTTTTACAAAAATGTAGATTGTAGATACATTACATGAATTTTAAAAAGTTATTTTTTACAGATAATAGAACAGCATTCAATATTTGAATTTGAAATTTAGGAATTATCACGGCCAGATTATTACCATTTTACCGCATGTTTATTATTATTGCAATATTGTTTTCGTTTTAATTATCAGGGGGGGGGGCGTAAGCATTTCATGATATCAAAAAAGGGGCGCCTTAGTAAAATGTTTGGGAACCACTGATTTAGAACTATCAACCCGAGAGATATTATTAAGGTGTATAAACGTACCTGTTTTGAAACGAAGTTTTTTCCACCGATCCCTAATTTTTATTGGAATGCCTCTGGAATAACTTTAGAAATGATAATTTCGATAAGCGCCAGTTGAAAAAGTTATGGAAAATTGGTGATTAAGAGAATAATTGTAGATTTGTTGACATTAAGGATAAATTATTTTTTTTTCTCCAGCACAAAAGTAAAAAAGATAATAAACTTTTCTTTTTTTGTTTCAGGTAAGATGCCATTTCCATTTTGAAGAAAGATATGGTAGAAAGATATGGATACTATTTTCTGTGTATCGTAAGTAAAAGTTACAAAAGTTACTATGAATAAGAAAAAATAGAGCACTATTGTAAAGTCCGCCTGTCGACAATTCTGGAAATAAAGTTTATCTCCCAATGATTCCAGTCCGTTGACGATATACGAGGTGTGGCTATTAAATAACCGAACTGCTGTCATAACACTTTTTATTCGTTAACAATTACAGTAGCAACATTTTCGCCTTCAATGTACTCCCTTGGCGATCTCTACACCGCTCCATACGACTTTTCTATTGTTGAAAACAGTGCTGGAAGTTCGGTTCTGTCAGCTGGTTGAGAACCCCAGGTGGATCAGTGCCAATATTGTTTAGAATGTTAATTCTTGATTACTTTTGCTCGGAAGTGAGGAGTTTTGGCACACCATTTTTGCGCATGTTGAACGATTCATGTAAAATCTGGCGAACACATCCTTTGTCAATTCCTGTTATTTCATCAAGCCCTCGGATACTTAGACGACTATCTTCGTGGATTAATTTACCAATTTTTTCGTCCGTTTGACGTTGAGGGACGTCCGGGCGCGAATCGTCTTCGGTCGTTTCACGTGCCTCTTTAAACCGTTTAAACCATTCAAACACTTGTGTGCGGGATAAACATTAATTCCCGTACACTTCTTTTAACATTGCATAAGCTTCTGTAAAAGTTTTCCCTAGTTTAACAAGAAACTTGGTCAGTCAAACTGAGCGACCCACTGGCTTATCCAACGAGCTCAGGGTGGGGTAAGTATCACCAGACACAGTTCTGTTCAAACTTGTCGCGACACGCTCGCAGCGCGCTGGTAGCAGCATCAGTTCAATTATTTAATAGCCACACCTCGTATACCAGTTTTTCACTGAAAACAAATCCGCTTTATTTCTTCCGAATTCTATTGCCGTAAAGAAAACCGCAACGCCTCTGTCTATCCACAGGAATTAAGGTTAAGTCTATGTTCCATCTAACCGTCCTTAGGTTTATTATGCACTCTCTCTTATGTACGGCGGATTCAACTGGTTGCCGTATCGATTCCGTTTAAATGAGCCCGAGGCAGCCACTTTGCTCGATACATTTTACCGAGCCACTTTACTCCACCGCGCCGTTTTATTATTAAAACCGTTAAGAGCCCCCATGATTTAGTGGCGCCTTTTTTTACATAAATCCGATAACGGATTAGGGGGGCGCTCGGAATCCACCCGCAAATGCCGCGTCACACGAGGCGTTTTCAATCTGTTGCTACTTCCGTCGTATACCTATGTTTTTTAGCAGAAAAAAAATACTTTTTTTCCAAAAAAAAACATTCGTTTTTTTTTTTAGCATATAGGGGAATTCGATATAAGTGTTACGCCATTTGGTGGTGGTCGCTCAACAAACTAATTACTGTGCCATTGTTTATTGAAACCTCTGTTGGTTTCTGTTTGTGTGTGGTGCCATTAAACATTAAAACGCTCCTTTTATAATTAATCAGTATTGTGTACCTCGCTGTTCGTCCTGGACTAAAAGGGAACCCCATTTAATATTTCATATGTTTCCTGAAGACAGAAAACATCAAGTTTATGTTGTGCATAAATTTGGTGAAAAGGCACGCATAAATATACGCAAGACTTGCGTATTACAAATTAAAATTGGCGATAAGGAACCCAGTTAGTAAATATGTATATGGGACTGTTGTCATTTTGCTAAGAGTGACTATTTTAATCCATGTAAGTTTTAGTATTTTAGGATTGAATACTGAAAAAACTGCAGTTCAAAAAAAATCTTAGCAAAAAGAACATGATACATACTCTATTTCCATTCTAAATTGAGAATAGGTAGAAAAAAGCAAGGTTGTCAGATATGTTTTCTAAAATTGCTAAGCTCACTATACAAGTATACTTCATACTTCAGTAAACTGTTAGTTCGTGACGTTCTTAGAAAGCTAGTTTGGAAATATTAAAAAAAAATACATAGATATAAATGTATTAGTTAGCATTAAAATAAAGCGTTTAAAATTGCTGGAAAAAATAATTATAAATTAAAACAACTTTATGTATGTTACTATACTTAAAAAAAATTTGAAGAGCCGGCAACGCGATGCCGCGAATGCACCAGCAAATGCCGACCATTATACTATAGGATTGCTTTATATGTAATACATCCAAATACTCATTCGGTCCACTGTGCCATAAAATTTTTACGACGTCGTTAAAATGATTTACGACTTTAGAAATTCTACGTGTTTAAGGCGCCAGTGACGTGTATTTCAGCTAGGTTTATTAACACAGACAATTTTTTGAGATTGTCTGGCTAAATGAGCATTATTTACAGCAAATTATATTACAAATATTAAGAGTTTTGTATGCAGGCTAATTTTAATCTCCTATATTGATTTGAATGAAAAAAAATTATTTCACAATTTTCGAATTTATAAAAGATATATGAGATGGAATCATAAAATTGCACCGCTTTTTTTGTTCCCCAGGCGTATTTATCATTTTCAATTAAAATTAGAAGGACTATACCACACAATTGATCATTCTGGAGCCTGCGCCATACAATTGATCATTCAGGAGAACTGCTAAGACGAATGCTTCTTCAGGTGGCAAATGCCTTCATTACCCTTTCCAGTTTACCCTTAAGAATGTAGATACTTTTTTCACCATAATCCTTTGAGTATATCACTTTTTAAGTGTTTTATAAAAAAGTTTTTTTTTTTAAATTTCTACAATGGCAGTGACATAACCCCTTAAGTTATCTGAAACTATTTTTTTATCACATACAGGGTGAGTTCTTTCGATGTTTAGTATAGGAATCTCGTTAAAGAGATGGTTGAATAGGAAAATTCTGTTTTTAAGATGAAGCCATAAAAAGAATTCACACGGAGTAATATCGCTTTATCTTGGTGAACATTCATTGTCGACATTAAACTAATTAATCTGTCTTGAAACAATTCCCTCAAAAAGTTCACTGTTTCTGGTGCACTATGACCTCTAGCGCAGTCTTCTTGAAAATACAGTTGTAGTTCTATATTATCAAGGTGGTTAAGAAAAGGTGTTATAATTTCTCTTATACGTATACCTTTGTCCGGTGAGAGTACCATTTAAAAAAATGGTCTTAAGGGGTAACGCCACTGGAAAAAATACCTATTTTTGATAATTTATTGTGGGAGCATGGGAAGTGGGGTGGAATTTCTTATTAGACAGTTCATTTAGCGTGTGTTGAAGTGTAAAAATTTTTTTTATTATCATTTTGTAACAAAATGGCGGCGATAGAGCCAATTTTTGAAATCGTGTTTTTTTTTAAAAGCCTTGGCGGAAGTTAGGATTTCTCGCGACCTATGAGACTTGGAACACAAAAAAAAAAACATTTTCATAATCTACATACTATTACCTACAAAACTACGTAGGGATTTTTTAAATCAATTTCTGTAAAAATGGTGCACTTTTGAAGATAAAAAACCTCGATTTTTTGCCAAAAAATATGTCTTAAATTGTTTATTAAAAAAAGTTTACATCAAATCGAAAAACGGCTACGTTCTTCTAAGAGAATGTAATTGAAGCTCTGTCAAAGTTTCAAATGGATCCATGCAATAGTATTCGAGTAATCTTTTCTCCCAGTTTGAAAAAAGTGATTTCGAGAAAAACGTTTTACGTTTTATTATGACTATAATATCTTGACGCCCATTTTTTTTAAATACGCGTCTTGAAGCGTACTTTCAAGATGGTATAGTCATAATTCCGAGAATTTCAAAGCGGCAACGCTAAAACAATATATACGTCGCGTCAAAAAAGGTAGTCACGTAGAAAACAAAATAAAATAAAACTGGCCCAAGTTAATATTTTTCAAAATCTCAAAAAGTCTCGCAAACTTGAAGAGATTTATGATTTTTCTAGCCCAACCCGGTCAATATCGTACAATAAACAAAGAGGAATGGCGTCATTGTTAATTAAGGCTTGCAAAAAAAATTCGATCGTTAATTTCTCGAAAAGTTATTAACAGATCGAGCTGAATTTTTTTTTGTAAATTCATACTACAAATAGCAGTCCCTCCAAGAAATTCCATGATCATAGTCGCCCTACTTTCGAAGTAAATTTAGTGAAAAAAAAAGCACTTTTTTCAACTTCAGCAGTCATTTGCAAGTTAACAATAGCACTTGGAGACTTCGGGTTACTTAAAATTTTTGATATTCAATAGGCTACAACTTCTTAAATGCATATACTGTATAAAATATATGCCAAGGAACAGAGATATAAGCGAAAATGTGAAAAAAAACGTTTTTTTTTTTTCACAAATTGTTAATTTAAAAAAATTAGCGGACGGTTTCAACTCTACGGACCCCGCTCATTGTGTTCTACGCAAAAAAAATACATAGGATACCCTCAAAACTAGCCCTATATGTTTCATGAACACATAAAAGTCTCTGCCTACTGGACTGGTAAGGGGCACAATAAGCATAGGCTTAAGTACACAGGGCAATTGACCTAGCCCCATATGTACCTAATAATAAATGTATAAATTCTACTTTTAAAATAATGAAAATGATTACACTGATGGTGACAGTTGTACAAAAAGCACCCGCGACAAGGAACGATATGCCTTCAAAACTCCATAAACGACTTGACCTCGGTTCTTTTTTTCGAACCCTTGAAAATACGCTTGATATTATTTCGTTGATATTTCGATGATTCGGGTCCAACGGAGGCTCCGTCGCAGGTGATCGAAGGGCCTTCCGCAACACCTCACGCGTCGGCCGATACATTTTTAACGCCGCCAAATGGAATATCGACACGGAATTAATGGCACGGAGTAGGGGAACCGCGCGATCATTTATCAAGAGCCCGGGGTAAATATTGTATCCGCATTTTCCCGCGCAACCTGCATAAAAAAACATGCACCCGGACGTAAACAGTTTGGGGCCCCGATCCGCGCAGGTGCTCTGAT
The DNA here is from genome assembly GCA_029963805.1 of Aromia moschata. NCBI lineage: Eukaryota > Metazoa > Arthropoda > Insecta > Coleoptera > Cerambycidae > Aromia > Aromia moschata. The sequence goes on along the minus strand of JAPWTK010000423.1, from coordinate 358,705 downwards.
TAATGTGCCCGCTTTGTTTCATGAAAGGGACACTAAAGAGAGAGCGCATCTGAGCAAATGGACGGGCAAGGATATGCTTAAAAGGGCCGCTCGTCGCGCCCTAGGCCAGACTTTAGGTATGAAATTGTTATATACAGGGTGTTCGAATTATGATTCTACAGCTGGAGTTAAGGGGTTAGACCCCCTCTGGAATTTTTTTTTTTTTTTTTTTTAAATAGTAAAAACATCCAAGAATGAAAATGTAAAAACATCCTTAAATGTAAAAACATCCCAAAAGGAATTATTGATGGGAAAAATGTTTAACAAATATTTTTAACCTAATTTGTGAAACAATTAGATATGTCTCTCCGAAATGTTCGATAATACCGCTCTGCTGCGGTATTTTTAGTATAATATATATCTTAGCATATTGGAGTATTTGCGGCCCGATCGATAATTTGGAAATGATGATATATGGTCCTAGTATAGGGCCATTCCGCGGTGACGGGTGTTACATTTGTACGCATTCTAACTGTTATAATTCTAAATTAGAACAAAATTTTGGTTTTGAGTATAATTCAATTCATTTAAGAATTTTAATTAAAACAAAAACGATTAGGATTACTGGCGTTTAGAAAAAAGGTTTAACTAGGGTATTGTATATTGCAAAAACTACCTAAACAAGAGTTCAGAAAAAGTTTTTGCAACAAAAAAAAAAAGAAAAACTAAAAGATTGGAAAAGTTTTAATTTTTTTGAAGAAAAAGAAAAGAAGTGCAAAAAACAAAAGCAGTAAGAGGTATTTATCAATATAACTATTAAAACTAGTATTTATTTTTTATATTGAAAAAAAAAAAAAAAAATTAACAAACCCTACGGCAAACTAAAGGTAAAAAAATTGACATGCCTGTATTTTGAAAATTTCATGAAGTAAACACGTCTTGAAACTTTAAACGCGTTTTCTTCGAAAACATGTTTTTCAAACTGGTGGGCAGTACTTATAACTCGCGCAATTTGTATCCGATCGACTTGAAATTTTGACTGTAGCTTATTAGATAAATTATCTAAAGCTTTACGCTTTATTTTTGAACGATTTTTTCGATCGATTAAAAATTACGGTTTTTTATAAACAAATTAACATCGTTTTTTTTCGTAAAATTTTATTTTCTTTTTTCAAACTGCTTTTGCAAACTCGCTGACATTTTGCGAAAAATCAATATTTTACAATAATCTTGTGTACCACTTTAGAAAAACTCATGTAGACCATGAAAAAAATGTTTTATTTGTTCACGTAGCTGTTAAAAAATTGCTGTGCTGCCCACCGATGGTCAACAAAAAAAAAGCGTCTGTGTTCGATGTGTAGGTATTTATGACGCCATTTTGTATTTTTTATTGAAAAAAATATATATATCTATATATACTTTATTATATACTTATTTAAGTCCTAAAATTAACATTTGATCGCTTAATTAGTAGAGCAGAAAAAAATTCCCAAGGATGCCTTCATTTTTCACACTCCAGAGGGGGTGCTAACCCCTTGAAGCTAAAGAAAGAAAATCGACGATTGTCAAGACGTTTTTCGGAAAAATTGATTTTTTTCGGTCATTATCGGACAAATTTTCAAAACTTTTAGGTTAAATGCATAGAAGAATAAAATCCTGAAAATCTTAGTCAAATCAGTTCGTTAGTTTTTCAATTATCTTCTACGCCAACTCTGAAAATACTTTTTTTGAGAAACGTTTCAAGTTCTGGCTACCGGAAAGTGAAAACAAAAAAATAAAGAGGAAAATCAGTTTTTAAAAATTAAAATCGGTTCATAACTTTTTGCAAAAAAAAAATAAAAAACCTTCGAAAATTGCCCTTTTTTTTACTATCTAATTACTCGGCCTACGAAAGTTGTAGGGACTTCCGCGAGTGACCAGATTGTAGCTCTTTTAGGCGGCTACTTGCAGTAAAACTTTTATCAAAAAAGATTTATAACTTTTGGCGCAATTAGAAAAAATGTAAAAAAAGGTGTTTTCGAAGAGTGGCCCGACAATTGTCAATAACAGTCCTATGGTAATTTTTCAAAGTGCGTTTGGTTCCTGAAGATGTGCTCTACAATCATACAATGGACCAAGTTTGTCAAATTTGAGGAAGTATCTCAAAAACGACATTGAAAACCAGGCTGTTTTGCGTTTCGGGCGCTCGGGCGCTCGAGCGAAGGGGAAAGGCCGCATGGTGGGGGGAACTCTCGACTGCTTGGCGCGTCTGCTACGACTTTCGTAGGCCGAGTAATTAGATAGTAAAAAAAGGGCAATTTTTTTTTATTTTTTTTTTGCAAAAAGTTGTGAACCGATTTTAATTTTTAAAAACTGATTTTCTTCAAAACTAGTGCACTCAAATTGCACTATTTTTTACCTAATTATGTATTTTTTTTAACGCTTGAGGAATTTTTTTTTAAAAAATTTCTATCTTTCCTAGGCTACAAGACCGTAGCACTTACGCCTCTATAATCATCTTGTTAATGATAAAGACTCGTATTAGGATGTTTCTCCACATGGAATCATGACTGACTGCTTCCGAATAGCGAGATGCATTTGTTGCCATTCCCCCGCCTTTGGACATCGTAGGCGGTTGCAAGACTTTTTTGCGCCACGTTATACATAAATTACATAGAACAATGGCCTCCCTAGAATACGCGAATCAAACTTTAATATTTGTAGAGTTTCAGGAGAGACAGAAACGAATCGTTTATTAAAAAGCCGACGTTTCGAACCGGGCACATTCGTGCTTCTATTAAGAGACGGAGGCAAAGGCTTTATTGTTTTCGTGTTTAAGTTTTATGGGCGAGCATGCCGGTAATAACGCGAGATATTGTTGTGCACAACTCGATTACTCCGAATGTTCACAAAAGGGGACCTGTTGTTTGAGGGAAATAGAATTCCGTATATGTATATTAATAATATAAATCCTATTCTGGCTACGATAGAGTGCCAGTTTTATTAAAAATTCTCCATTATGCTAAATACTGTAGGGAATTGTTTTCAATGTACATACAGTTAGCAGTAAAAGTATTCATACACCCAGTTTTTTGAAGGTTGCTTAAATTCTGATAACACTGTTCTGCATTTTGAGATTTTTTGTCGCTCCCTGATTTTTTTTTTTTTTGGGTTTTTGTGTCTACTGTAATGTGCTGAAGGAAAGAATATAAAACAAAAAAAAAACCCAAACCATAAGCAATGTAGTGAATTTTCGGATTTAAAATAAAACAAAGTAACTTTTTTTTTTCAAAATATTCTTAATTTTGTATCGAAAAAAGTATAATACAATCAATGACTCAGCGACCCTAAAAACCTGATAATATTTTTTCGTACATTTTCTTTTTTACGTACATACCCAGGTATAACGTAAAAATGATAAATTTTCACCTTTCGAGCTTTCTAGCGGTCATACCGTTGCTCATCCCATTCTGGGACAAAAGCCATCCGAAAGTTAAGTTGTCAAGCTTTTTTTTAACCAAAAAAAAAATAAAAGTCATACCTTTCCAAATTTCGATTTTAAATTTTTAACCCTCTGAAAAAGGGTGAAAGAAAACTACCCTTAATGAATTCAAAAGTATTTTTATCGTAATCTACGGGAAAATGCGATGTTTTTACTGTTTTTTCAATTTTTTTTTATTCGCGCTCATTTGCCTATCGCGAATTTAAGATTTTCTAAAAAGCTCTATCAATTTTTCTTATCACATACTACTTATATACAAAGTTTCAGAGAAATCTATTTTTTTTGTGGCGAAGTTGGTGTGGAATGTTCCATATGTATATCAAAAATCAAAACCATGTACTCTATTTCCATTTTAAATTGAAAATAGGTAGAAAAAAACAAGGTTGTCAGATATATTTTCTAAAATTGCTAAGCTCACTATACAAGTATACTTCATACTTCAGTAAACTGTTAGTTCGTGACGTTCTTAGAAAGCTAGTTTGGAAATACTTTAAAAAAATATACATAGATATTAGTTAGCATTAAAATAAAGCGTTTCAAATTGCTTGAAAAAAATAATTATAAATTAAAACAACTTTATCTATGTTACTATACTTAAGAAAATTTTGAAGAGCCGGCAAAACGATGCCAGCAACACCGATGCCGGCAACCAGCAAATGCCGACCAGTATACTATAGGATTGCTTTATATGTAATACATCCAAATACTCATTTGGTCCACTGTGCCATAAAAATTTTACGACGTCGTTAAAATGATTTACGACTTTAGAAATTCCACGTGTTTAAGGCGCCAGTGACGTGTATTTCAGCTAGGTTTATTAAAACAGACAATTTTTTGAGATTGTCTGGCTAAATGAGCATTATTTAGAGCAAATTATATTACAAATATTAAGAGTTTTGTATGCAGGCTAATTTTAATCTCCTATATTGATTTGAATGAAAAAAATTATTTCACAATTTTCGAATTTATAAAAAAGATATATGCACGCCCATGGAATCATAAAGTTGCACCGCTTTTTTTGTTCCCCAGGCGTATTTATCATTTTCAATTAAAATTAGAAGGACTATACAGTTGTTTTCAAAATATCGTGCATAGTTTCGCTTATTACTTGAAAATGAATATGAAAAATGAACTCCAGGGTGAAACGATTCATTCGAGTTGATCTTGTCGACATTATGTGTTAATAAAGTTTTTCTAAATTCCGTTACGGTTTCCATAAACAAGAGCAGCAAGCTGTGATGTTGACGCTACTGGCTGGTGTTCGTTTTACTGTATTATTTTCAGATAGTCCATAATTAAACTGGCTTCTAATTTACTATGTTTATCTCGAAAGTCGTATAACAAGGTTACTCCTACACTACATTTGAATTTACAGGGATCTTGGATTTTCTATAAGTTTGCTCGTAGGCTACAAATACATATATCTTACGTATATCACAGTTTCTCCTTCAAGCACCAAATACAATTCATCTACGTAATTTATTATTCGAATACTTTATATAATATGTTCACCTTAAATAACAAAAACCGGTGTAGTATCACAGTTTAATTTAAGAATTTGGATTTTACAGGGTGTTTCAGTTTGTTGTAGCAGGACTTTTAAAAATTCCTCAAATATCTTTTCAATTATCTTAAAAACTTCAGAGGATAATGACAAGTACACTTTTACTGTTTAGAAAAGTGCGTAAAATATGATTTTTTTATTAAAAAAAGCCATACAATGCACTAAGATAAAATTACTGTTATAATTTTAATCCGTAAAGAGTGGAATACAGACATACATACTCTAGCGGCTATAATAAAACTATATTCATAGTAGGGTTCCATACCAAAAAACCCCCGTATACCAACTTTTAATGTACTACGTTGAAAAATGTTTGCGATATTAAAAAAAAAACTGTTTTTAAAATTTTGTTTGAATACCCTTTATCTCGAACAGTAATAAGCATTTAATGACCTACGTTTACATAAACTGTTTGCATTAAGAGGGGAAAAATCCGAAAATTAGTCTTTTTTTAAAGGTGATAAAATAATCACACCATTTCAAAGTTTTAACATCATTTTATTACAACTTTGAAGAGTAGAAAAACATGTTTTCCTTTTTTTTTTTAAACAAAATGGTGGCTTTACAGGGTATTCCTTCAGCGTCTTTGGCGTGACATCGTAAAAATGCTGCGTTTGTCATAATTTTTCTATCGATCGGAAACCAAAAAAAAATAATTTTTTTCAGTTTTTGACATGTGCAGGGGAAGGATAAACGTATAAAACTATAAAATGGTGTAAAATCAGGGATTAAGTAGGCTGTTTAATTAAATGTTCAAAATTTCGACTATTTTTTTCGACAATTTTTATCCCAAAAAAGTAATGTAATTATCTTTAAAACTTTAGGTACCTACATCCTTCCGATAATAATATAAATAGACAAAAAATCTCTACATTTCAGCCAAATCAATCAATAAATTTTTGAGTTACAGCACGAGCAGTTTTTGAAAATACAGTTCCGAGATAATCGCGTTCAACGTTCCAATACATTAAAACTATTAGTTTTAGTGACTTACCGATCAATCAGCGATTCCAGGTGCATATAATAAACCTTCAGCCTCCTCGAAGATCTTGTTTTCTTCACAAAATGTATTATGAAAGAAATGTTACTCCACCCCAAGCGCTCCGGCTACCTGACTCGCTAGTTTACGGTATGTGGTATGAGGTAGAGCCCCAGCGCTCTCGAATACGTGCGATAACTCCGTAAATGTTTAACATTTAGATTTTGCCTCTTATATTCCAATATACACACTCAATATATTGCACTTTCGAAATTAGCAAAACACAAAATATAGATTTTTCCGCCCTTAATTTTAAAAGTTCTATCAGGAAAGTCCTGCTACAAAAAACTTAAACGCCCCGTATATTAACGTGACAATATTTTTTGGCGGCGGCCAATTTAATTTCCAATTTGTCGATATTTATAACGAGAAACTTTGCCCAAAATACACACCATTAATAAACAAACGCCGAAGATCAACACGTTTTGTTGATAAACAGAACCACGCGCGAAAGTAGGTAGGTAGGTGGCTGTGTGTGAACGAACCAACGTTCGTAGAGCCGGGCTGAGTGACAGTGACGTTCAGTGAAATGGTTGTGTAAGTACGTGGGGCGTTTTTTCGTTGTTTTCATTTTTTGACACTGTTAGTTTAGTACTTCAATACTGTCAGTTATCAGTGCGTATCGAATTGGTTTCAGTGCGCGTAGGCATGTGTATACTATTATTATGAAGAAATGAAGAAGAGGCAGTGTTTGGATTATTTGTGGGAAGAATGTTTCGTAAGTAGTTTTTCTCCTAAAATTTATGAACTTCAAAAAAAGTTGTACAAATTTGTATACCTAAAGAATTAGTGGAATGACCTCGTCTTCGAGTGAAAAACTGTGTTTTTATTATAGTGAGAACACTGGCAAAGTTCCAGTTAAGTTTATTTCTTGAACAGACAGTCAGACTTCAAAGTTATCTTTAATTTCCTATACTTCTCCCTGATAATATATACATAAATAACTTGTATTGGATATCATTTCAAAAAATGGCAAGCTACAATGGAACAACGTTCTGTAACAAGAAAATTGTTATTGTCACTGGTTTGATTTAGAAAAATTATTAATAACAGCGATATATAAGTATTCCCTAGGTATGTATGCCATAAGGATTACCAAATTCGTGTTCTGAATTAAAAACAGATCAGACTAAAACACGTGTGTTTTTTTAGAGATTCTGATTGTGTTGTTTTTTAAATGGCATTTATCGTTTCAAACTGAAGGCCAGGAAATGTAGGCGTTGTTTCGAAAAGTTTGGTTAAAATTCGTATTAAAATTTCTTACTGGAGTTTTACCAGTGTTTACCGTCCCCTAATGATGTCAACATGGTTGGTGAAAGGCCCAAATTGAGTGTAAAAGTAGTTGTACGTATACAGTGGGTCACAAAATTATTCGTATCCTTCCAAAAATTAAAATTAACGAGAAAAATGCTAATGACGGAAAATAGTCGGTCCACTGCTGGTTGTAACTAAAAAAGTAATGTTTTTCGTCGTGCTAGATTATAATTAAAGTCTTTTGATTCTGATGGCAGACGTTTTGTGTGGCGAACGAAAAATATATATATATATATGTTATATGCAGAATTAGCATGCAGACGTGTCTTATCTGCAGTATCACGTTTCCGCGATAACAGCTTCTCAGAAGACTCTGTAGTCAGCATCACCAGACGTGGTTTCTCGCAAGCTGGCTTGCTGACAATGCATCTAAATGTTATAAATAGAAGTAAAGTAGCATGTAAGAGTTAGTTAATACAGGTGTACAAGTTAGTACAGACATACAAGTCAGTTCAGATATTTTCCATTACTGTATTTAACTCAAACTAATTTTATGATTAAATAATAAAAGTAAAAACTTGTGAAAAGTAAAAATAAATCTTTTTTAAAAACTCCTAAACAAAAAGTGAAATCTAACAATTGGCGCAGTCGGTAGGATCTGTCAACGTTGCTAGAACAAGAAGATTCTAACTAGTAGCGGCGGATCCTAATCCCTCAACAGAAGGACCCAGCAAGAACCCAAGAAAGAAAACCAATCGACCCACGTCAGGCCCGAGAAGTCCTCACTTTGCGGAAGAACTACGGAAGGAACACCTGGTGAAGCCCCTGGTAGTCGTCGCCGAGAACAAGACTTCAATGATCCTGTTGATGTGAGTAACACTGAATCGTTCTCTTTACGTGCAAAAGTGTGCCTTTGATTTTAACCGATTATACTGTTAATCGAAATTGACTGATTATACAGCTAATCAGTATCCCGTGTCATCGATACAGATTGATTATACTGATAATCAACCAAACCAAACAACAACTGTTCGACCATTTACAACCTTTTATTTGAAAATTGTGTTACTGACACAATTCGATAAGAAACCTCAAATTCAATAATGTCGACCACTGAACAAAACCGTCCCCACTCAAGGACTGGTGCGGACGATGCCGAAACAGAACCGTACAAACTATCTGAAATTTTCTCAATCGTCCCCGAATTCGAGGGCGATCAAATATTTTTAGGAACATTTTTAAATGCTTGCGATTGTGCGTACAATATGGCGAATATGGATCAAAGACATCTATTAGTGATCCACATAAAAAATAAGCTTAAGGGAAGAGCTGCTCAACTCATTAGCTCTCGCAATCCTCACTCTTATTTTGAAATAAAACAGCTATTAAATTTACATTTTGGCGATTCCAGAGACTTATCGTCTCTTATTCAAGATCTACAAAGGCTTCGTCAACTTCCCAACGAATCTCCTTTAACATTTTTCAACAGACTTCAAGTCTTAAACGCAAAAATGCATGCGAGCATTCAAAAATCAATGTTGCTTTCGGCTGAACAAAAAACAGCTCAGTGCTCTCTAATCGATACAATGGCTTTAAATACTCTCCTGACAGGTCTAGAGCCTAGGCTAGGACAAGTAATTAGGGCAGGTAATCCAAAAAGATATTTTAGACGCTCATGTTCGTATTAGGCGTGAACTCCAACTAACGTACTACGAAAATCAAAAAATAAGTAAGCAAATGTCACCTAAACCGAATCAGCCAAACCGAAGGCCCCTACAAAATGTAAAGTGTTTAAAATGCGGAAAAATAGGGCATTTAGCGAACGAATGTCGTTCACAATTCTCTCAACAACCAAATTATTTTAACAACGGTTATCAAAATTACCAGCGACCCCCGCAAAATCAAAATCAAAACCAAAACCAAAATCAAAACCAAAATCAAAACTTCCAGCAATTTCGTTATAACCAACCGCAGACTGTTAGATTTAACGGTCCACCCCAAAATCAACCGCGACAAAATCCTCAACAACAAAATTCATCAAATTTTCGTCCGTCGGTTATCCAAAGGAACCCTAATTTTCAATCAAATCCACCTAGGACGCATCATGTAAATTCCGATAATTATTATTTTGAAAACGAAAACACCTATTACAATGACCAATGCGACGATTATTATACTGTTAATAATCATGAATCGTACGAATATAATTCTACAAACGATGAATTCAACTACAATTACCCGATTGATGTCGATCCCAATTATCAGGATTTTCTTTCGCTGTCCAGCCAAGACAATCCACCGGGATATGTGAATCATTCGACGAACCAAGTTTCAGAGATTCAGTCGCAATTCAAAACGCTGAACCTGAACGAATTTCATCCAGATTTGAACTCCCCCGAACAGATATTTCTTTAAACCCGCTTCTCACAGTAAATTCAAAAAATCTCTACTATATACGAGACATAACTAACACCTTTAAACTTCTTATAGATACTGGAGCCGGAATCTCCATATTCAAAGAAGATACAGTAAAAAAATTTCCAAATCAAACACCCGAAAACGTTACAATTCAAGGAATTACTGATCAAAAATTATTCATAAATAAATCCACATCTATACCTTTTGCGGCAGGCGACCCACATAAAGTTTTCATCTACAATTTAGATATTGAATTTGACGGAATTTTAGGCCTTGATTTTTTGGACCATTACGAATGCGTAATAGATCTAAAATCAAAACAATTAATTACAAATTTTAAAACATTACCCCTGTATAAAGTAGGCGATGAACATGAAACCCTAACGTGTAACAAACAAAACGAAAGCGAAATAAAAAACGTCATAGAAATTGAAAGTCGCATGGAAAAAGTTTTTAAGCTCAAGTGTAAATTAACAAACACCGATGCTATACTTGTAGGAACAGAAAAAGATAAAGTCAAAATTCCCAACGCTATAGTTCATGTAAACGAAAACGGTGAATTCTTCACAACCATTGCAAATGTTAATGCCATGCCAAAAACGATAGATTTTTCCAAATTATCTCTAGAACCTCTAACAAACGTAGGACCTCTTTTGAATTTAAATACTCAAGATTGTCAAAATTCCCCCGTCATTGATAGAATACAATTTATAAAAAACGAGTTACGGATAGACCACCTGAACGATGAAGAACGCGAGTTAATAACAAACCTTTGTCTCGAATACGCAGATATATTTTACCTTGAAGGAGATCAGCTCACCTTCACTAATGAAATTAAACATTGCATCGATACTAACAACGCGAAACCAATATTCACTAAGTCGTACCGATATCCGCAGGTACACAAAGAAGAAGTAAAATCGCAGATATCCAAAATGCTAGATCAAAACATAATTCGTCACTCAAATTCTCCATGGTCTTCCCCCGTTTGGGTAGTACCTAAAAAGCTTGACGCCTCCGGCAAACAAAAATGGCGTGTCGTCATCGACTACCGAAAGCTCAATGAGGTTACGGTAGACGACAAGTATCCCCTTCCAAACATTTCGGATCTATTAGACCAATTAGGAAAATGTCAATACTTTTCAACACTCGACCTTGCCTCTGGTTTCCACCAGATTGAACTCGATCCTAATGATATTTCGAAAACAGCTTTCTCCGTGGAAAATGGCCATTACGAATTTGTTCGACTCCCGTTTGGTCTGAAAAATGCCCCGTCCACATTCCAACGTGTCATGGACAACATCCTTCTTGGCATTCAAAACGAACGATGCTTAGTGTATATGGATGACATCATCATATACTCCCCCACCATCCAGGAACACATCTCCAGACTAACCGAAGTTTTCAAACGTCTACGCAAATCCAACCTCAAAATCCAACCTGACAAGTGCGAATTCCTTCGCAAGGAAGTAGCCTATTTAGGACATCTAGTCACTCAAGACGGTGTAAAACCAAACCCTAATAAAGTTGAGTGCATCCAAAACTTTCCACAACCCAAAAACCAAAAGGATATCAAATCATTCCTTGGCTTAACTGGTTATTATCGTCGTTTCATTCCAAATTTTGCAAAGATATCGAAACCTTTAACACGCTTACTTCAAAAGGACATCATCTTCAATTTTGACTCCGAGTGTATTTCATCATTTAACAATCTAAAACAAGCATTAATGTCTGACCCGATCTTAATATATCCTAATTTCGAGGAACCTTTTCTACTCACGACAGATGCAAGCGCATTTGCCATCGGCGCTGTTCTTTCACAAGGACCCGTAGGCAAAGACCTTCCCATTGCATATGCTTCTAGAACCCTATGCAGTGCAGAGACAAAATACTCCACTATCGAGCGCGAACTATTAGCGATTGTTTGGTCTGTAAAACACTTCCGCCCTTACCTATTCGGAAGACGTTTCACCCTGATTACTGACCACCGACCACTTACGTGGCTTTTTTCTATCAAAGACCCCGGAAGTAGATTAGCACGCTGGCGCTTAAAACTCGAGGAATATAATTATAAAATTGAACATAAACCTGGCAAAATCAACAAGAACGCGGACGCTTTGTCTAGAATTAAAATTAATCACTTTCAACAATGCGCGGATTTTCGAACAAAATTCTCAATATATGCCTCAAACGAAACCGAAACCGATAAAACCAATCCCGATAACAAAGATCTTACGGAACAACCCCCTGATGAAATAAATGACGAACAAGTCACTGATGAATTTAATAGATTCGTAGAATTATACAAAACAAGATCCATCATTGACTACTCGAAAATCGAAACAACAAACAAACAACTTTTAGATAAATCTCATAAATTAATAGTAACATTCTTTTGGCAAAACAAATTAAACGATCTTCATTACCAAATTATTGAAGACTTTTTCGAAGAACAACCAAATTTTAGTAATACAGAAATTAACATCCTTTCTAGCAGAACAGTAAAAGATAGAAAATATTTCGTCATACCTTTACCATTCGACCCAGGAACATTAAATGAACACCTCTTTTATATTCTCTATACGTCACAAAATAAATTCGATCCCTCTATGACGTATTGTATAGAAAATAATTTAGAATTGCCTATTCTCGAAATTCTATCCTTTATATTTGCAGATAAAGAAATAAAATTCAAAATTTGTCAAAACGTCATAAGAACGCCAGATCAAGATCAAATACCATTAATTCTTGATCAATACCATACCGGCAAAAATAACTTACACCGCGGCATAAATGAAACCGTTAGACGCATAAAAGAAAAATATGATTGGATAGGTTTAGTTAAAGATGTTGAAAAATTCATAAAAAGTTGCCAGATCTGTCAAAAAGTAAAGATCTGCAGAAAAAATCTGAGTTCTCCTTTAGTAATAACAGAAACTCCTAGAACTCCTTTTGAAAGAATTAATATTGATATTTTCGAATACCCTGTTAGAAATTATGCCCTGACGATCAGAGATGAACTTACGAAATTTACACAAGCCTATGCGCTAGCAGATAAAAAAGCGAGTACAGTAGTTAACACCCTATTATTGTTTTTTCAACATTTCGGTACCCCTCTTAGAATTCATTGCGACTATGGGCGCGAATTTGATAACACACTTATTAAAGACCTTTGCGAACTATACAACATAAAAATTACATTCTCTAGTGTAAGTCACCCAGAATCAAACGGATCTATTGAAAGATTCCACGCCACACTTTCCGAAATGATTCGAGCAAATAAAGCCGAAAACCCCAATGAACACCCATTCAATGTACTACCGTACGCTGTAATATGCTACAACAACACAAAAAATAAAACACACGGCTTTACCCCGTACGAGCTCATTTTCGGTCACACCTCTAGTAGACCTCCCGAAACCTTGTACAACCAGAAAACTTTAATTACAAAGTACGTGCGAGATTTAAATAACCGCATGGAACATTATTACAAAATCGCAAGGGCAAAAACGGAAACACAAAAAGAAAAAGCAAAAGTTAGATTCGATAAAACCGTTTCAGACAAAATCCCAGAATATCAAATAGGAGACAAAGTCTATGTCAAAGAGTCTCAAATCAAAGATAAGTCCCACAATAAATTTAACGGCCCTTTTGAAATCTTAGAGATACTAAAAAATTCTGCTATTTTAAAAAATCTCCAAACTAATCAAACAACTAAAATCAACTTTGATCGATTAAAACCCTATCACGAATAAATTTGTTTACAGATTTCTCGGACTGATCGCTTTAGCGACGTCACAATATTCCATAACACCAATCAACAATACTGTTGGAATCTACTTTCATGAAGATAGTACCATAAAATTATCTAACTCGAAATGGACGCTTTTGGTATACAAAGAATTAGGCCCTCTCAAAACTACAATGGATAACAATAACAAAATTATAAGCAAAATCACAGATTTCATCGATAACCCCGAACCAAGGACAATAGCTTTTAAATCGGAAGTCCAAACACATGTCAGTCTTCTTAGTCAATTATCGGACTCCATAAATCTTAAGTATAACGAAATAACATCAGAAACGAAAAACTATATGTTCAGACAGAAACGCGGAATTTTCAATGGCATAGGAACCATTTGGAAATCAATCACAGGTAATCTAGACGCATCAGATGGAGAATATCTTGATGAATGTATTAACAAAGTCATGAGAGACGAGCAACAAATAGAAAATCTACTCAAAAACCAGATATCAGTCACTACATCAGTAATCAAAAATTTTAATAACACGATTCAAAAGTTACAAGTTGACGAGGAAACTTTTAATTCAGACATTAGTGAAATTCACAAAGCACTAATGGACTTGTCTAACGACCTTGCATTTTTCCAAGCAAAATTAAAAATTATAAATTTATGTGAAACACTAATGGAAAGTTACGTATTCATAGAAGATTCACTTAACGATATATTGAACGCCGTATCGTTTGCACGATTAAAAATATTACACAGTTCAATTATAACCCCGACTGATTTAGTCGACTCGTTAAAACAAATATCGCAGTCTCTTCACAAAAATAATTTGCCATTACCAATTAATTCGGCAAATGTAGCACAGTACATTGACATTATAGAACTTGAGGCATACCAGAGCGACACAAAAAGAGTATTTGTCCTTAAAATCCCTCTCGTCGATCCTGAAACATATACCTTGTATAAACTGTATCCCATCCCAGTACCAGATGATCGAACAGGACTTCATCATATTTTATCAATAAATCAAAGGTATATCGCACGAGACGATGACTCGTTGTTATACGCATCATTCAGGAATCCTGAAAGATGTAAATCCATCAACCTCAGAGAGAAAATCTGCTCCGAATCTGCCATATCCAATCGACAGTGATGCCGTTTGTGAAGCACAACTCCTGAAACAAGTCAGTCAACTCCTAGGACTTGCCAAACGTTATTACTTTTCGCCAAAGACTATAGTGTTCAAAAAGTAGATCTAAATTTATGGTTAATAACAATATCGACCCTCTACCAGTCACTATAAAATGTGCAAATAAAGACATTGTTTCAAATTAATAGACACTAACTCTCTCCTGAAGTTACAACCTGAATGCAGTGCTTTTATTGGAACCACTGGGTACAATCCAAATATCAAGTTGACAACCACCCTAGTATTACTTACAAGAATCACCCTGTGACCATCCCCTTCGAGTGTTGCAACACCTTCCGAGAAATTGCAAGTACCAGACCTGAAACCACTTAAACTAAATAAGATCGACACCGAAGATCTTAACAAGCCCAACACAAATTAAATCAATACTCCGAGAGCTAGACAAACTTATCAATGAACCATTCATCACCAAGAGAATACCATGGGTTACGATTTTGACTATTGTCTTAGTTATTTGTCTAATTGTGCTATACGTGTTCTGTAAATGTAGAAGAAAGAGGACCCCCAAAATAATCTTAGCACACCAACGACCATCAACCGAATCACCTCCAATGCCGACAACCCGATCAGATGGACAGAACTACTGCCCAAAAGAAGACCCAGTATCAGACCGCAAGAACCACTCGAAGACCAACAATTCGAACTACAACCAAAAGTTGTTGCATAACATAGAAAACTTTTCTTTAAAAGGGAGCTGTTATATGCAGAATTAGCATGCAGACGTGTCTTATCTGCAGTATACGTTTCGCGAAACAGCTTCTCAGAAGACTCTGTAGTCAGCATCACCAGACGTGGTTTCTCGCAAGCTGGCTGCACAAGCATCTAAATGTTATAAATAGAAGTAAAGTAGCATGTAAGAGTTAGTTAATACAGGTGTACAAGTTAGTACAGACATACAAGTCAGTTCAGATATTTTCCATTACTGTATTTAACTCAAACTAATTTTATGATTAAATAATAAAAGAAAAAACTTGTGAAAAGTAAAAATAAATCTTTTAAAAAACTCCTAAACAAAAAGTGAAATCTAACATATATTATCAAATATCCATCTACCCTAGTAGAGTGTAGGATGGTTGTTTTTCCTTTGGTGTTAACTGCTGGTGAATTTTCTCCATGTTTTCCTGTCCCTTGCCATTTCTTTCGCCCTTTTTATTGTTACTTTCTTCTTTTCCATAATTTTTTTTTATTGTATCGTCCCATGTTTCCTCTGGTCTTCCTCTCTTCCTTTTGCCGTAACTTCTTGCCTCCCACATCTTTCTAGTTGGTGTGTTATTGGGCAGCCTCATGAGATGTCCCCACCACTCAAGCTGCCTTCTTTCTATGTATTCTGTAATGGGTTGTATTTCTAGCTCTCTCTTTATATCTTCATTTCTCTGTCTTTGCAGTCTATTCACCCCCTTCACTTTTCTCAAATATTTCATCTCCATCGCCCCTATCCTCACTTTTTCTTTTTTATTTAATACCCAAGACTCGCATCCGTAAGTCAGAATCGGTCTGTATACTGCTTTATAAATCCTCATTTTTGTCTTTTTGGAAATCTTTTTTTTCAATAAATCCTCTGTTTAATGCGAAATATGTTCGGTTCGCCTGCCCTATCCTTTTATTTAATTCACAGTCCATTTTACCATCTTCCTCAAATGTGACTCCTAAGTATTTATAACTGTTTACTTGCTCTATGTATTTTCCCTCTAGTTTTATTTTTAGTTCTTTCGTTTTCTCTCTCGTTATCTTCATTACTTTTGTTTTTTTCGAATTGATTTTCAACCCATTTTTACTTATTGCCATATTCCATATATTTAAGTTGTGCTGCAATTCTCTTTCACTACTCGCTGTTTTCCTCCACTAATCTACTGTTCTACTCTACTCGCTAATCACTATATCGTCTGCAAATACGAACGAAAAATACTAAAGCGCAAAATGAAGGAATAAAACCAACTCTCAAACACGATAGCGGTTCGTTGATGCTTGATCTTGCATGGTAAGGGATGGTGTCTGAAACATGAATTAATTGATGGACAAGATAAATTTAAACAGTTATTGAACAATGGCTGTTTAGTTGTATAACAGTTCCCAGCAGCTCCATACGCCACCTCAAAACTCCCATGTTAACCTAACTGGACATTTGGTGGTCTGAAGTGGAATCCCGGCCACGCATATTTTATATTTCAAGTCCAGGCATGGTCCAGGAAAAAACTTAGATTGATACATCCCCTGTCATCACTCAAAACTTAGTAGATAGTATGCCAAAATATGAAAATATTTTTTGTTTTTCTAATCTTTGTTCAGTGACTTCCAAAATTATATGTTTCATTGATTAAGACTTAACATAATTACCCTAAAAAAATCTTAGTCCTATTTTCTATCATTTTTCACCTTGTGGGGTCAAAATCAAGGCTCATTTTCTCGAATTTATAGTACGAAGGCAAAACAATTTATTGACATTCGGTTTTTTAGATATAATTACACTCTTCTCTTAAGGTACATCTCTTAAGGTACACAAAAATATTTTTTTTAAAGTCATTTAAAAACAAAATGGGGGCACAACAGCTCTCGGAATGAAACATCTTTTTTTTATGACCTCTGGCCGTAAACCTACAGGTCACAATTGTGCATCTAGAACAAAAAACCAAAAATATTTTGAAATTACATCGAAAAATTTACTGAACGACAGTAGAATTTTTCGAAATATTTATTTAAAACAAAAAGGCGTTAGTTTAAATAAAAAAACGTTTTTTTCGGAAAAAATTGGCCCGAAAATCGGCTATAAAACAGGGAAATTTTCATAAATCAAAAAGTTCTACGGGCGTTCACTAGAAAATTTAATTTTTTAGCTACAGTTAAAATTTCAAGTCGATTGGTTGAAATTTGTAGGCGCTAGCTTTACGGCCAGCTCGAAAAACATGGTTTCGGGAAAAACGCGTTTAACGTTTCAAATATATATGTAGTATATTTCGATGTAATTTTTTATTTACCACTAATCGGGGATGCCTGGGCCATACAACTGACCTTCTATTTCAAGGATTTCATGATGTCCTTCTTCTATTTCCTGCTTTCATGTCCTTCTAACTCAAGGTATACTGATATCGAACGCGCACAAATTACTAGTTAAACAGCACCGTGACTTCACTCGGAAAACCGAATTTTTCAACCAAATAAAA
This sequence comes from Aromia moschata, assembly GCA_029963805.1. NCBI lineage: Eukaryota > Metazoa > Arthropoda > Insecta > Coleoptera > Cerambycidae > Aromia > Aromia moschata. Next base: position 340,850 of record JAPWTK010000423.1, on the reverse strand, counting down.
CCTTTTGGATATCATTTTTGGATAGTTAAGGAAGCATTTAAGCTTAAATAAAAAAAATGACCAAAAAAATTTACAAGGCAGTGTTAGATACCCCTTAATTTTAGTCTTTGGAAGGATACGTATAGTGTTGTGACTCACTGTATGTACAAATATATACATATATGTATAATACGAGGCGCGTTCATAAAGTAAGGGCCGTTTGGTCACAGAAAAAAAATGTACTCATAAGAAACAAATTTTATTGTCATATTTAGTTAGGTACAATCTTACTTTACTTCTCTACATAATCGCCGTTCACTTCTAAGCATTTTTCGTACCGCTGCACCAGCTTCTTTAACCCCTCTGCATAGAAGCCTGCCGCCTGAGAGTTGAAGCAGTTGACAACGGCGTTTTTGAGTCCCTCTTCGGTTTCAAAACGTTGTCCACCGAGCCACTGTTTAAAATGCAAGAAGAGGAAGTAGTCGCTAGGTGCAAGGTCGGGACTGTACGGTGGGTAGTCAAAAGTTCCCAACGAAAATCTTGAATTTTCTCATTGGTTTTGGCAGCAGTGTGCGGACGCGCGTTATCGTGGAGGAGGATTATGCCAGATGACAGTTTCCCGCGGCGTTTGTTTTGGATCGCACGTCTCAATTTTTTGAGCGTTTCGCAGTACACGTCAGCTGTAATTGTTGTCCCACGTTCCATGAAATCAACCAAAAGAACACCGTCTTTGTCCCAAAAAACTGTAGCCATCAATTTTCGACTTGTGTACTGAGTTTGCTTAAACTTTTTCGGTTTTGGTGAAGATGAGTGTCGCCACTGCATCGATTGCAGTTTTGTTTCTGGGTTGGCGTAGGATACCCACGTCTCGTCCCCAGTAACAATGTGAGAAAACAAATCATCTCCATCTTGTTGATAACGGGCCAAAAACATTCGTCCACAAGACATTCTTTTGCTCTTTGTGGTGGTCGGTGAGCATTTTTGGTACCCACCTTGCACACAATTTGCGGTATGCGAGGTTTTCTGTGACAATATTGTAAACAGTAGTGCGTCCAAGTTGAGGAAATTTGTTAGCCAGGCCACTAATCGTCAATCGACGATCAGATCGCAGTGTTTGGTCCACTTGTGAAACGATTTCATCGGTCTGAATACTGGGCCTGCCACTCCGCTCTTCGTCATGGACATTTGTTCGGCCATTTTTAAAATCACGGCACAATTGTCTAACCTTTCCTTCACTCATAACTGTAGGTCCGTAAACCAGGCATAACTCCCGATGAATTTCAGCAGCCGACGATCCTTTTGCACATAAGAAACGAATCACAGAACGCACTTCACAGTTGGCGGGATCAACGATTTTCGCGGCCATTGTTCTTTGCATTCACGGACAATCGACTTCAGAATCAAAACAAATGACGCTGTAGCTTCGCAATGAGTCAGTAGATGGCGCTGCAGTAGTAAAACTGTGCTTCGAAGCGCCAATATTTATATATAAGCAAACGGCCCTTAGTTTATGAACGCGCTCGTAGTTGGTACGTGGTGACGATATAAGCAGTGATATATAGATTTTTGAAGGGACTTTTAAAATTTTTGTTCATAATATTTTGCACGCGCTTATCTTGGACCTTCATTACTTTGATCGGGCTGCAACGAATTAGAGCTCCACGCTAGTTCACGCAGAACCATCGCACGTTGAAAGAGCAAATAAAGTCAACACATCCGAACGAGCCAAAAAAAGGTAAATCCCAAAACGCTCCAGCCATAATCCCGATACAAATAACCCTCCATAAAAATCCGTCTACCCGTTGTGTACCTACCACCTATATATGTATATGTATGTATACGCGAACTCGGCACGTGTATCACGCGTAAACGTCCCGCATTAGCGTATGAATGGGTCCGCCCGCCTACGTCTCGGGCGAGCGCCAGCATATCCACGTCCATAAAGTTAGCATATCCAGCATATGACGCCGTGACGACCGGCAGCAAAACATTCCACAAGTTGGCGTTGAAGGGGTCGCCGACGCCGACGATCCTCCACCTAATAGGGACCCGTCCGGGAAACTCTCCATCTAAGAAAGTTTCACCGAATAAATTGAGTACCGCTAAAGACGAGCACCGACAGCTGTCTGTTTTATAAAAAAATGGTCCAGAGTAGGAACATGAGAACAGCTACAACTAATAAAGGGTGGACCATCCATTGGTTTCTTTTTAAACCGAGTGTTATTTCTACATTGCCGACACTGACGCGCTTGACATTCGACATATATGTGGTGGCTAACCTCCGCTGTAAGAAATAGATCGTTTTACGCTTGTTGGGAAATATTGAAAAATCATTTCCAAAGTGAATGCTGTGTTGCAAACAGTGAGAAAATTGGGAACAATTTTAATGAAATGAGAACAGTTTTAGGTCCAAGAATCAATTCGTCACAGTATCCGTGAAAATCCAAGAACTCAATTCGTCACAGAGCACAACAACTTAATGTCAGTCACACTTCTCTGAGTCTGAGGAGAATATTGCATAAAGATCTCGGATTATTTGTTTACAAGTTGCAACTTACTCATACGCCAGTCAATAGAGCTCGAAAAGGGGTGAGTTTATGACACGATTGATACCTGAAATCCGACTACGGGATACTTTTTAGTTCAGTCCTTAGATGAAAACGTATATGAATTGGACTAGGAAATAGTTGCACTTTTTTTTTTAATAACAAATTAGTGAAAAAAAATGGAGTTTTTTTCAGTTTTTGCTTATAGAAGAAAAGCTATTCAAGCAATTACATCGTATCCAATAGGAAAGTTGTGGAGAATTCAAAAAACCTTTAAAATGAAAAAAAAATCAAGTCAATCGGTACATTTTTCGCTGGGAAACCTTTTCTTAATAAATTCGTAATTGGAGTATTTTTGCATTAGAAGAGTCAATCTTGTGGGAAAATGTAGGTAATATCACGACGAATGAGTGTGCAAAAACTGGATTATGTCCGATGAATAGTTTTAGCACAATAGTCGAATAAAGTTTTTTACATCGTATTTTGAATATTCCATAACACGTCGAGCGATATATATATAACATTTTCTCGACGGATTCAAACAGAGTGTAAACTACAATTCATCCATTTACTTTGTTTCATTTAAATGTCATTAAATTGGTGTAAAACGCCTCTGAACACTGCGCAAAATGTTCGGCGTCGCGCTGACAGCCGAGCGAGGTAGAGGTGGCGGGGGAGCGAGGGGAAGCGGCGGCAGCGACCAGCAAATTTCGCGCGGTGTTCAGAGGCGTTTTACACCAATTTAATGGCATTTAAATGAAACAAAGTAAATGGACGAATTGTAGTTTACACTCTGTAGTTTCCGAATCCGTCGAGAAAATGTTATTTAATCTATCGCTCGACGTGTTATGAAATATTCTTCTTATTGTTCTCTTTCCACTCGGAAAGAGAACAGTAAGAATGGCTACAAAAGTCATCTACATTTTAATATTTAGATTTTCACATCGAATGATCATCAATGAGTTGAACGAAATGTGGTGCGGGACGTAGGCGTCCTCATCGTAATATAATACATATAATACAAGAAATATAGTAACAAAAGCAAACGATGCACACGTTATAACTAAAGCCGGCAGATCCGGGCGGCGGGCCATAATCGTACGCGTCATACTACTTACTACTTGTATGTGCAAAAACAAAATTCATGAAAACAATAAACTGTTGTTTAGTAATTTGACATATTACCTGGACTATTAGCGGATTTGTAGATGCACCGTCACAAATTTATCTTAATTTGGTCAAACTATCACCTATATGGTCACATATAGCTTCTAGCAGCGATTTTACTTCGTCCACTGTTTGTAGTGACTCCGTTAATGACAACACACTGTTCTATGATTTTTGTCTCGCGTCATACAACCTTTATAGTTTTATACCTATATAAAACAGTAAATATTTTAAGGTTATAAAAACTATGTAGTTTTTAAAAGTGTTTAAATAGCCACATTTTGTAAGGTCTGGCTCTCCTTAATAGCTGCAGCTTCGGCAGGATTGAATACTAAAATAGCAGCTTTTATTTGCTGAAAATGTCTCGTCAATACGAAACCACAGCCGTGTATTTTTTAATGCACTTTTAATCAATTTTAGTAAGTCACTGTGTACAGTTCGTAAATATTAGATTGTCGGAAAAGTCACGACGTATTTTTGCGTCACCACGATCGGCTCGAGTGCTATATTATTTGGTAGCTGACAGTTCAATCTTCATTTAAGAAAAAAAATAATCGAGTTGGTCGCGTCGTTTGGTTTTTACATCAAGTTGGAAATGGAAGATCAGACTGTGCATTTTCGGCATATTTTGTGGGAAAAAAAAAAAGGGGGGGGGGGGGGGGGGGGGGGGGGAAATGGGGAAAGTAAAAAAACAAACCCCCGGGGGGGGGGGGGGGGGGGGGGAAACCCCCCCGGGGGGGGGGGGGGGGGGGGGGGGGGGCCCCCCCCCCCGGGGGGGGGGGGGGGGGGGGGGGGGGGAGAAAAGAGAGGGAGGGAGGGAGCCCCCCGCCCACCCCAGAAAAGGGGGGGGAAAAAAAAAACCCCCCCCCCACCCCCCCCGGGGGGGGAGGGGGGGGGGGGGGAAAGAAAAAAAAAAAAAAAAAGGGGCACCCCCAACAAAAAAAAAAAAAAAAAAAAAACCAAGGCAAAAAACGGGGGCGCCCCCCACCAAAGAGAAAAAAAAAGGAGGGGGGGGGGGGGGGGGGGGGGGGGGGGGGAAAAAAGGGGGGGTAAAAAAAAAAAAAGGGGGGGGGGGGGGGGGGGGGGGGGGGGGGGGGGGAAAAAAAAAAAAAAAAAAAGAGCCGCCCACAGGGGGGGAGGGGGGGTTTGTATGGGGGGGGGGGGGGGGGGGGGGGGGGGTTGGGGCCCCCCCCGGGAAAAAAGAAAGGGGGGGCGGGGGGGGGTGGTGGCGCAAGGGGGGGGTTTGAAAAATTTCTTTGGGGGGGGAGGGGGGAAGAACTCATCAATCGCAGGCGTAGTGTTCCACCACGACAACGCGAAACCTCAGACAAGTTTAGTGACTCGCCAAAAGTTACTGCAGCTTGGACGGGAAGTCTTGCCTCATCCTGTTTACTCACCGGACCTTGCATCATCAGATTACCATTTATTTCGGTCCTTGCAGAACGACTTGAATGGTAGATCGTTCGATTCTGATGAGGCCATCAAAAAGCATCTCACCCAATTCTTCGTTGGAAAAGAGCGGTCCTTCTACGAGCGTGGAATCATGCAGCTCCCAGAAAGATGGCAAAAGACCATCGATCAAAATGGGCAATACATCGTTGATTGGATTTTGTTCTGTTACTAATAAGTGAGCCTTGAATATCAGCAAAAAAATGCGACATTACTTTTCCGACAACCTAATAGTTACGTAACGTTATGCGATCTGGTAACGGCATCTCTGGAACGTGTTTGTTCCAGAAATCACAGATTGGTTTTTGGTAATTGCATGCGCAGTATACTGCATCGTTTGCAACTCCCGACACTGGCGCTGTTAAACTACACTAAAGCTTCTTAAACAAAATTCTTACAATCGGCGAAAGCGTGGGGAACTTTAACGCGATGAGTGAGAAAAAAATCGGTTTTCATTTACATCTTTCTGACGACTTCCAGACGAAGACAACTTTCAGGCGGAGCCGAAAAGTGTTTGCGGAAAGTTTCGAGTTATCGACGGCGGCTGCGGTGGCGCGCGTTCTAAATTTTCTTAGCGCCCATCTGAATAATGCGCTAACGCGCTCACCGAAGAAAAGTTCCGCCAGGACTTTTTGCCAGGAGATTTGGAAATAAAATGAGCCGGAACCTGTCGGCCACTTCGAAGAGTTCTAGTCCGGGGTAATATCTAATAAAAAACATTCAGTTGGACCGAAGAAAGTTTCAACTGCGACCGAGTAGACCAAGATTCGACTGTGTGATTGTTGTTTATTGCTTTTTGTACATGTTATTTATTTATCTCAGTTTCTTTTTTTGTTTTTGGCGAACTGTCAGCGTCAATTTATCAAATCGAGTTCATTCAAATTTATCTTGTAAAATACACTAGGCGCAATTAAGGGATATAAAAAATATCCCAAATTTTGGTGATTTTGGATGATTTTCAAAGAGCTGCTTGGGAAAAAAATGACCATAGGGAAAAAAAGGAAATTGAAGATCCATGTTTCCAGGTTTTGGATCTTGAGATTAAATTGTTTTTGAGTAATCATAAGAAAACCATCGAAAACGTTTTTTTCGAAATTTTTGCTTGTCTTTTAAAAGGTCCACGGACCGCAATAAATTTTTCTCGATATGTTCATCATAAAGGTCTTTTAGATAATTTAATTTTCTTTAATTTCACCTGATATTGAGCCCTGTACGATGAGTTTTTGCTGAGTTATCGCCGTTCAAAGCAAAAATATCATTGTTACTTTTTTGTTGACCTATCAGTGAGGTCATAAAATCGACTGAAAATCGAAAAATTCGTTACTTATCTTTATGATTTTGATCCGGGCTATAGATATAAATGTTTATAATAACATCAGAAAAAATCAGATCAATCGGTTGAGTACTGTTTCTTAAATCATGTCAGAGCTCGAAAAGGGGGTGAGTTTATGACACGATTGATACCTGAAATCCGACTACGGGATACTTTTGTTCAATCCTTAGATGAAAACGTATATGAATTGGACTAGGAAATAGTTGCACTTTTTTTTTTAATAACAAATTAGTGAAAAAAATGGAGTTTTTTCAGTTTTTTGCTTATAGAAGAAAATCTATTGGAGCAATCACATCGCATCCAATAGGAAAGTTGTAGAGAATTCAAAAACCTTTAAAATTAAAAATAATCAAGTCATTCGGTACATTTTTTCGCTGAGAAAACTCGGAAAAAAACGCAAAAAATTACCTTTTCTTAATAAATTCGTCATTCGAGTATTTTTGCATTTGAAGAGTCAATCTTCAAGTGGGAAAATATAGGTAATATCACGAAGAATGAGTGTGCAAAAACTGGATTATGTCCGATGAATAGTTTTTGCACAATAGTCGAATAAAGTTTTTTACATCGTATTCTGATGTATTCCATAACACGTCGAGCGATAAATTAAATAACATTTTCTCGACGGATTGGGAAAACTACGGGGTTTATAAATTACCATTCGTCCATTACTTGTCATTTAAATGCCAAATTGGGAAAACGCCTCGAAACCGCGCAAAATTTCGGTGGCGCGCTGACAGCCGAGCGTGGTGTAGGTGGGGGGGGGGAGCGAGGGGAAGCGGCGGCAGCGACCAGCAAATTTCGCGCGGTGTCAAAGCGTTTTACACCAATTTAAGGCATTTAAATGAAACAAAGTAAATAGACGAATTGTAATTACACTCTGTAGTTTCGAATCCGTGATAAAATGTTATTTAACTATCCTCGAGTTAGGAAATTCAAAATACGAGAAAAACTTTATTCGCTATTGTGCAAAAACTTTCATCGGACATAATCCAGTTTTTGCACACTCATTCTTCGGACATACCTACATTTTCCCACAAGATTGACTCTTCTAATGCACTCGATTAGAATAAGAAAAGGACTTTTTCGAGTTTTCTCAGCTAAAAATGTACCGAATGACTTTTGAATGTATGAGTTGAAAGGTTTTTGAATTCTCTACAACTTTCCTCTACAACTTTGGATGCGATGTGATTGCTCCAATAGCTTTTCTTCTATAAGCAAAAAACTGAAAAAACTCCATTTTTTTCACTAATTTGTTATTAAAAAAAAAAGTGCAACTATTTCCTAGTCCAATTCATATACGTTTTCATCTAAGGACTGAACTTAAAAGTATCCCGTAGTCGGATTTCAGGTATCAATCGTGTCATGTCAAAAAGCTTTATTGACTGGCCTAAAAAAAAATAAGCTGCTTACGTTCAGTCTGTCATGCCTGGGCCAAACATAAGATATTCATCCTCCTCATACTCCTAATACATCCTGAATCTATTGTCTATGTTCAAAAGGAGGTGGGGTATGGAATAAGGTCCAAACACAGCGAGGCATCGAAAATGCTTTCTCGAAGCGCCTCGCTTTATACTTTCACTAATCAATATTTAAACTTAATATATCACTAAAAGTATTGAAAACTTGTTTTTGAATGCATTTACTTTCAAATAAGTAAAAAAAAGTTTTTTTTTTCTCAAGATAGAGGACCCTTTAATAAAGCATTTCATCTATTACGGGTACGTGTGGCGGGAATAAATGAGGCACCCTTGACACTGGTTAAACATATAGAGACATGACCTTTAAGGGGTTAGACCCCTCTGTAAAAAAATTTTTCGATTTTTTTTTTTGCTTAAATGTTGCAAAACCTTCTGAAGAATGATATCCAATAGGAATTATTGGTGGGAAAAATGTTTAACAATTATTTTTAACCTAATTTGTGAAACAAGTATGTCACTCCGAAATGTTGGAAAATACCGCTCTGCTGCGGTATTTTTAATGTCATATATAGCCTAGCATTTTGGAGTATCTGCAGCCCGATCGATAATTTGAAAATGATGATATATGATCCTGGTATAGCAGACTAAAGGTAAAAAAATTAACGTGCCTGTATTTTGAAAATTTCATGAAGTAAACACGTCTTGAAACTTTAAACGCGTTTTCTTCGAAAACATGTTTTTCAAACTGGTAGGCAGTATAACTCGCGCAATTTTTATCCGATCGACATGAAATTTTGACTGTAGCGTCTTAGATAAATTATCTTAAGCGGTACACACGATTTTTTCGATCGGTTAAAAATTACGGTTTTTATAAACAAATTAATATCGTTTTTTTTTCGTAAAATTTGATTTTCTTTTTTCAAACTGCTGGCATTTTGCGAAAAATCAATTTTTACAATAATCTTGGTTACCGCTTTAGAAAAACTAATGTAGATAATGAAAAAAATTTTTTGCTTGTTCTAGTAGCTGTTAAAAAATTGCTGTGTTGCCCACCGATGGTCAACAAAAAACAAAGCGTATGTGTTCGATGTGTATTTATGACGCCATTTTATATTTTTTATTGAACAAAAAAAATATCTATATACCTCATTATGTACTTAATAAAACCCTAAAATGAATTTTTGATCGCTTTATTAATAGAGCAGAAAAAAATTCCCAAAAAAAATGCCTTGATTTTTCGCACTCCGGAGGGGTCTAACCCCTTAACTTCCTACAAAATATCTCTTTATCAGAACATAAGTCACGCAACGTGATACTACAGAGTTATTTGACATTTGAAAATTTTTAACACTAGTTTTTTTAAACATGATTAAAAAGTAAAAAAAAAACTAATAGAAATTAATAGTGTTGCGATACCTTACGCAGTATCGACCTGTGGTACATATTAATACACTAGAAATTAAGGTATATAAAAAAAATCCCTTTTATAAAAATCCCAAAGAGCTGTAACATGGGGAGAAATGGTCGTAGAAAAAAGAAAAATAGAGGAACTTTAAGCTACAAATTTCTAGATTTTGAATCTTGAGTTATTATGAGTTTATTATGCTTACTTGAGTTGTAATTATAATATATTGAGTTGAGTTAAGATTATTGTAAAAAATAAAAGCTTGTAAAACATTTTTTTTTCGATAGTTTTCTTATGATTACTCAAAAACTCCTGACTCTAAAAACAATTACACTCAAGATCCAAAAACTAGAAACTTGGAGCTTCAATTGCCTTTTTTTTCTTTTCTTGACGACCATTTTTCCCCAAGTTCTTTGAAAATTACCTAAAACTTTGTGATTTTTTTATGTCCCTTAATATTTGCCGCTAATGTATCTTGCTCGCTTCAACAGAACTTAAGGCTTTTGTAGACTAATATTTACTTACATTTTGGTATACTCAGCAATAAAAATCTTATTAAAATATTCAAATACACCTTGCTCATTAAAACCCATTTTTTTTTGCAAAATTAAAGACTATCTACTTGGTTCCATTTGACTGCGCGTGGGGTGTTTGGCTAATTAATTTAAGACAATCGCCATTAACGCCGACATTCCGCGAGCCGTAGCGCCGTCTCTCCCTCGTTGCGGCGCTTATTTTTTGTACCGCCATTACCATTCTAATTTGGGGGGTGATTGCGGGCCAGCGTTGTTTACCGTTAAGCGAGGGCGACGCCTCATAATTGGCGGCGTTTTTGGCGGTAAACGCCGCGAAGGGAGCGCCTCGCGACACCCGAGAAGTCGCCGTGTTTGCCGACGATAATGAACTCCGAAGTTTTCGGAAAGTCGGACGAGCACGCGGTAGCGTACTCGACGAGAATTTGTATTGGCAGTTAAATAAAATAAGCGTGCAGAAATTGGGCACTGGGGAAAATGGTGCGTTTGACTCGTGTCAATATATATTTTTTTATTTCTGAGATACAGAACCAAAATGTTCATATACGGGGTATTTTTTTAAAATTGAGCTTTTGATAGTATTGTTACACTATTGTTTAAAATAAAACTAATAAAAGCTTTGTAATAACATAACTGATATACAGTGATTTGATTAATTTCTTGCCTTATTCTGTCTTTTAAATCTTCTACGTTATTTGGTCTGTTGAAGTAGACTTTCGATTTTAAATAACCCCATAAAAAATAGTCAAGCGGGGTCAAATCGGGAGAAGGAGCAGGCCACTCAATTTCACCGGGTCTACCGATCCATCTATTGGGAAAAACTTGATTCAGATAGGCTCTTACTTCCAATGAAAAATGTGGTGTAGCTCCGGTCTGCTGAAACAAAACATTTCTATCAATTTCATTGGGGTTGTCATCATCTGGAAAAAGCATACTAACTCTGGAACTAACAAATTTTGCAAGAAATCCAAGTAACCTGCGCCAGTTAATATGTCATCAAAGAAATATGGTCCGATAATTTGAGAATTTATAATTCCAGCTCAAACGCTCACCTCCTTAAGAAGTTGAGTATTGGCCTCCATCATCCAATATGGATTTTCTGTACTCCAGTATCTACTGTTCTGTTTGTTGACTGTTCCATTTAAGACGAATGTTGCTTCATCAGAAAAAAATCTCGTTTTTTATAAATAAAGGATTATCTTGGCATCTATTTGCCATGATTTCGCAAATCCAATCGACCAATGAATTTTTATATAGACGGTATTTTTCGTTTTTTAGAAGACGCAATATGGACGTTTTACTAACATCATTATCGGCAGCAACTTGTCTTGTAGGTTTATGTGGATTATCTTGAATATCTAACAATATATCCAATTTCTGTTCATCGTCTAAAATGCGTTTCTTACCAGATTCAGGAATATCTGTGACATTTCCAAATTCACGAAATTTGTTTTCTATTCTACTAACCGTAGACTGGGAAATGCAGCTGTCAGGATACTTAGTATTGAATATTTCGCATACCTGCTTCTGCGTTCTTGTTTTATCACCACATCCTAATAATATCAAAATTTCATTTCTTTGGGTATCCGAAAGACTCATTCTTAAAATAATGATCAACTTGACGATCAGCGATAAATAACATAATGAAATAATAAGTTTTCACAGATGTAGCAAATAAAGAAATTTAAATGTATAATTTTTCTGATATGTAAAAAAGAAACCCTTTTTTACTTCTTTCTTTTTGTTGGGTATTTTGCGCAGCGTATCAGGGAAACCGATACATGTATGTTGAATGTTGACAAAAATTAACTAAAAACGTCAGATTTGACAGATATTTGGTACACAGGCACCTGATTGGATACATTTCAAATAATAATAATTTTGAAATTATCAAATTTAATTTACTTGATGAAAAATATACAAAATTCAAAAAAACCATATATTGCTGAATAGGTAATTAAGAACCCTTTCAAATGAGCTATCACACGCTACCTCATTCCATTTAAAAAAATTTAAAGAGGTAGCTGTCATTCCAAGGGGGTTGGAGGTGGATAAAATTATGCTGAAAAAAAATGTCATTCTAGAATTAAAAATTGACGTGTTTCAGGATTTCACTCATAAATTGTAAATTACATAGATAATGAATTTCTCCGTTACTTATGGACCTCACTGTATACATACATACATATGTAAATTCGTTAAAAATTGGAAGAACATTTTTTTAGTCGCGTCAATTTTTGTTATTAATAGTGCATTTTGTGACATAAGAGACACTTATACAGATAAACGTAAAAAGATAAATCATTTTAAAAATTTAGGACTTGAAAGTTGGTATGTACAAAATCTATCAAAATTAGTGTAAACAACAGGCGTAGCAGAGTTTTTGCAGTAAATACAACACTTTAGATTTAAGTTTAAATGGGACAATGTGAAATGTGCAAGTAGGTATGTATTTAATAATACAATATTCTACCTTTGAATTTTCTCTACAAGATGACATCTCATTTTTCATAAAAATTGGAGAACGCGAGTTTTGAAACTAAGCACCTCAAATGTTACGAATAGTACTTGTATTCAATGCTACAGTATTTGTAACCCTCTTAGTTTACGTTTTCTAGGTGATTTCAAAAGTTCCTTGTTTTTGCTTCTGTGAAATGGAATTAACCTTAGAAACAATCAAGTTTAGGACTGTTGCTACACGCTAAAACAATATATTATTGGACTGTAGTTCTAATTAATATTTTGATTTTATATTTAAATTACCTTTCTAACAGCTGTTAAAGGTAGCAATGCACCATTATTGTCTCGTTCTTTTTCTACTAAGCAGTCTTAGCAGCCTGTTTAACTTTTTAACTGTTTTGGCATTTTACAAGCGAAAGTCTGACGACTATAACACTGACTGTTCTGAAAATAATAGTTTTTCTATGCAAGATGAAAGTTTATACACTTGTTCCTTTATTTCTATTGCAAGACTTTCATCAATCGGTCCGAGAAAACGGTTCGATGGATCGATTTAACAATTTACAGCACTATTAAGAGTGCATTAAGCTGAAAACATTCAAAAATCCTGGAAACATCAGTCTCCCGATCAATATTTATGAATACGCGGTAGATTTACTAAAACAACGAAAAAAGTTACTTTTTTCTCTTTTCTTTAATAAAAATTTGAAAAAAAAAATGTAAAAAAAAATGTAATCGTAAATGAATCGTATCGGTGCTTTATTCCAGTTTTTGAAACTTCCCTTACATTCGCTGTGCGGTGATTGAATGCTGAGATAACGACGATCAAAGACAAAAGGATCCTTTTTCATTAAAAGTCAGATATATCAGCGACAAATTGACGTAAAGTGAATAAAAAAAACAAATTGAAGCTGAATAAACAAGCTCTCCGACCCATGCATTGATCTAATTAAAAACAAATCCCCAAGTCCGTGGATGAAAATATAAATAAAAAAAAATTCTCGTACTATTTCTTAGAATTGCGTGATAACCGTATAACCGTACTCACATTTTTTTTTTGCCAAAACATCTCAAAACTAAAAACGTGCAGCTTCAAAATGGTTTTTGTAAAACCTAGATACAATTTTTCACTGAGGTACAGCCAATTTCAAGAAATTTCAAAAATCACCAAAAAATTTAGGAAATGTTTTTTGTTCCCTTAAGTTTTTGGGAGTAGTGTAGATAAAAATGTTATTGTTCGTAAAACACCTAAATTAATTCAAAATCACAATTTGCCTGAAAAAAATAGTTCTGTACGATGCGGACTTTATTTGTGCCTCTATAACGCCAGAACACAGCCTTCGTCTAGAAAAACGCGCGTTCTGGCCCACATCTACAGTTTACAATATTCGATACATACGAATAAATAATGTATGGCTGGTACTTGAGGGTCTCACAAGAGCATTCGCAGGAATGCTTTTAGTTCTCGCCGGTGGCACCGAAAGACGATCCCTCTTCCGTGTCCCCGGCCCGAGCAGAAGTTTGAGGAATTGAAGCGATCGAAGTTGTTGCCGGCGTATCAAAAGTGGAACAAATGTAAATGAGGGAAATGGCTCCGGCAGACAAGCGGCATAGAGAGCACGGTCGCGATTTATTCCTACACGTATACATACATAGAACGAAATGCAGTGGATCGGGCGCGTTCGACGAAAAAATATACAGTGAGGTCCATAAGTAACGGATAAATTCATAATCTACGTAATTTACAATTTATGAGTAAAATCCTGAAACATGTCAATTTTTAATTCTAGAATGACATTTTTTTGAGCATAATTTTATATCTCCCCCTCCAACCCCCCTTGGAGTGACAGCTACCCCTTTAAAAATTTTAAATGGAACGAAGGTGCGTGTGATAGCTCATTTGAAAGGGTTTTTAATTCTCCATCCAGCAATATAAGATTTTTTTTAATTTCTATAATTTTTTTATTGAAAAATATTACATTTTTAATGTTACTAAGTAAAGAAAAGAACATGAAACAGAACAGAAGAACAGTTTAAATCAAATGTTCAAACTGGGCGCCCGTTGCTTCTTGACAATAATTGAGGCGTTGCTGAAATTCTTCTAAAACATTTTGTATTGTTTCCGGGGTGATTTGATTCCTTGTCTTAGTCTTTCAAATCTTCTACGTTATTTGGTCTGTTGAAGTAGACTTTCGATTTTAAGTAACCCCATAAAAATAGTTAAGCGGGGTCAAATCTGGAGAACGAGCAGGCCACTCAATTTCACCGCGTCTACCGATCCATCTATTGGGAAAAACTTAATTCAGATAGGCTCTTACTTCCAACGAAAAATGTGGTGTAGCTCCGTCCTGCTGAAACCAAATAGTTCTATCAATTTCATTGGGTTCATTCTATTTGCCATGATTTCGCAAAATTACAATCGGCGATCAGGGTCATCGTCGTTAAGTTCTTGAACCAAATTAATTTTATATGGGCGGTATTTTTCGTTTTTTAGAAGACACAATATGGACTTTTACCAACATCATTATCGGCGGCAACTTGTCTTATAGGTTTATGTGGATTATCTTGAATATCTAACAATATATACAATTTCTGTTCATCGTCTAAAATGCGTTTCCTACCAGATTCAGGAATATATGTGACATTTCCAAATTCACGAAATTTGTTTTCTATTCTACTAACCGTAGACTGGGAAATGCGGCGGTCAGGATACTTAGTATTGAATATTTCGCATACCAGCTTCTGCGTTCTTGTTTTATCAGCACATCCTAATAATATCAAAATTACAATTCTTTGGGTATCCGAAAGATTATTGGTTAAATAATGATCAACTTGACGATCAGCGATAAATAACATAATAGAATAATAAGTTTTCACAGATGTAGCAAATAAAGAAATTTAAATGTATTATTTTTTTCTGATATGTAAAAAAGAAGCCCTTTTTACTTCTTTCTTTTTGTTGGGTATTTTGCGCAGCGTATCAGGAAAACAGATAGGTAGAAAAATGTCATTCTAGAATTAAAAATTGACGTGTTTCAGGATTTTACTCATAAATTGTAAATTACGTAGATAATGAATTTATCCGTTACTTATGGACTTCACTGTATGTATATCCCCCTTAAATAACTTCGGAGATGTATACTGTTTTTTGCCGGTGTGGAATTTTACTGATGTTCAGGATTGTATTTTTCGAGGAGGAAGGATGATTGGCAGTGCTTAGTTGTTAAAAGAAGTTCGCAAAATTGTTTCGTCTTTCCCGTTATTTCTCTTCAATTGCGTCAAGTTATTGACAGAAAATATAACCAATGACCAGTGATGGTCATATTTCTAGAAAGCAACAACGTACACAAGCAACGTTTGCCTTGAGGAGTTGCCTTTTCTTTTGCTTTAATTTTTTTTGATGATACAAACTACACAACTTGACTAATACTAAGAGTAATTCAAGGCATGTGACATCGATTCCTCGGTGTACTTTGAAAACTTTTTTTATATTACGATTTATCTAGCGTAACCAGGAACAATCTTCGTTTTTGTAACAGGCATTCTCATTGGATATTGTCAGCTATGAAAACACCTCTACAACTTGAAGCTAGATGCAACATCCCTTTGTAGAAGGTTGTCAGCAGGAAGAGAGGACAATGTGACATATGTATACTATGTGACTGCTCGACTGTCTCATAAACAAGAAAATCCATACTGGATGAACTGGGTGATCCCCCTAAGCAACAAGGTCACCTTTTTTGAACATTAGGATGGGTGACAGCATAGATGGGTTGAATTTGCAAGTCCAATTGTGTGCTACGTTCTGCTTAACCCTTTGAACTGTTACAGTAATTTTTTGAAATGTGCCCTGGCTGCCGTATTTTGATCTACTTATATTATCATCATGGTGTTATCAGAATTTGTCTTAGACACGTCAAATTATCATCAAGTCTAAATTTTGTCATTGAATCACCTCATAAAGTTTCTATCTACAGTTTTCCAATATTTTATTCAGACATTATTTCGACGTACTTGGACGCGCTGACGTCAGACGGTCTTGTCCAATCTTCGCCTCAATCCGTTGATTTCTGAATAATATACGAACTTTCAGAGTCCGAACAGAAATCAAAACAGTTTTTCCGAATGTCATAAATTGGTTCATTTTTTTCAGCGGGTCAAAATACCTCGGATAGTGCATGAGGACAAAGATTTTTTAAAAATCTGAAAAAATGGTCATTTATTTAGAGGTTTAAATAAAGGTTTTAAGTGCAAAATAGAACCCAATAAACCCCGGGATCATGTTCAGCATCCCCAGAAATGTAGGAAGACACAGGACAATGATTTGTGATTTTCCGACAGTTTGGGCCGTCGAAAAAAAAAACAATAGATCTTTGTTCTGGGAAGTCAAGAGTTTAAGGCCACCCTCCTACCCTTCCAGGATCCAGAACTAGCATAAATGTTTTTGGAATTCAATAAAATTGTCGGCAATTGACGCGAAATTATGAAAACGGGTCTTAGATGGAGCAGTTTATGATATTTATTAAATATTAGTGAACCTAATTTGTGAGTTAACCCGTTTCGGCCTAAAACGCCACTCCCGGTACATTGCTCTTCAGCGCCTCATAACTAATACTATTTGCGACAGAAAATTTTGACAGGGACATATTTATAAAGTTTAAGACGTGCTCTTTCCAATGGTGTCCATGTAATTCCTCCAAAAAAATATTAATTATGAAAAAAAGCAGTTTTTTTTTTTAAAGAAACGCGATTTTTTTTGCACATTTTTTTTAAATCAAATTTTCAAGGGGTTTCCGGTCTCCAATGGACGTGGAACCTCACTAACCGGTGGAATAAATGTTTGACATTTAAGTATACGTGGTTTAAAGATCGACTTTTTCCCTTATGCTTTCAAAATGGCGCCTGAACTGCAAAATTTTTGCGTAAAATTTCAAGAATTTTTTATTGGAAAATGATGCACTTTTTACAAAAAATTGTCAAGAATAAAAAGTTCTTAAAATCACTCAAAGAATGCACTGGAATTTTCAGTTACTCAAAAATTTTTGAGCAACTTTTTGGATTTTGCAATTTTTGCAAAATTTAAAAAATTCAGAAAAAATTCCAGTGCATTCTTTGATTGATTTTGACCTTTTTATTCCTGACAATTTATTTTGAAAATGCATTGTTTTCGAGAAAAAAAAATCTAAATTTCGATACTAATTTGATCTTTAGAAATTTTTTCCTCGAAAACAATGCATTTTTACAATAGATTGTCAAGAATAAAAAATTCTTAAAATTACCCATAGAATGCACTGCATTGTTTTAGCAATTTTTTAAATTTTGCAAAAATTGACTATTTGCAAAATCCAAAATGTTGCTCAACATTTTTTTGAATTTTGAGTGTGCATTCTTTGAGTGATTTTAAGAACTTTGTATTTTTGACAATTTTTTGAAAAAAGTGCATCATTTTCCAATAAAAAATTCTTGAATTTTTACGTAAAATTTTGCAGTTCAGGCGCCATTTTGAACACATAAGGAAAAAATCGATCTTCAAAGCACGTATACTTAAAGTTTAAACATTTATTCCACCGGTTAGTGAGGTTCCAGGTCCATTGCAGACCGGAAACTCCTTGAAAATTTAATTTAAAAAAATGTGCAAAAAACAGTGTTTTTTTTAAACTGCTTCTTTTTTTCATAATTAATAATTTTTTGGAGGAATTTCATGGACACCATCGGAAAGGGCACGTCTTAAACTTATGTCCCTGTCAAATTTTTCTGTCGCGAATAGTATTAGTTGTGAGGCACTGAAGAGCGATGTACCGGGAGTGGCGTTTTAGGCCGAAACGGGTTAATATAATTAAATTTGAACAAATGGGACTAAGTAAAGTATTAGTGCGCTTAAAACAACTCATTTTATTATCACTAAATAAAACATATTCGTTGGCCACCACTGAGTATCTAAATTACTGTGGAACGACAAGCATTGTTGGTTGGACTATCGTTTTGAAGAAAAAAGCGAAACACGCCATCCACGCGCTATTTTCGTGAATTCTGCCGAAGGATAGGGGGCCGGCCCTCCCGTCCTCGAGATTTGAATACATCAGAAAATCCGAGAGACAATTTCGTCCGGTGGCGTTCTGGGGCGCGGCGCAAATACACAAAGGGCCCCCGGTAAGTGGCTGGCTGCGTCCTCTGTTCGCCCGAAATGGATCCAGGCGCGCTCGAGCGAGCGGGCGCTATTCCTCGAAGCTCTCACGGTTCAGGGAAGTCGGGAGGATGTGTCAGGAAGCGTTGGAGAATCACCGGCTGGAAACTATCCTCCTTAGCGCACCTGTTACAGGGCGGATAACTCGCTAGGGCGACGAAAATTGATTCAGACCGATCGATCGGAAGCTTGTCCGTGCATCTGTACCTATGATTCGCGAAGTACGACAATTGTGTAATAAATAATGGAATTTGTCGCCACATTAGATTAGATTAGATGCAGGGGACTGGCCAAATATTCCTAGTCAGCTCTGCGACCTCCTTGATGAGGTAGCTCCCATTTGCTTCAGAGCACCTTTTTATCGGACTCCACTTTTGTGTATAATTATTATCAACCAATTTGTTTATGTGCATTTTTGACATTATTTTCATTTCACGTTCAGAAAAATGGTAACAAAAACTAAAAACTAAACTATCTGTTCTACTGACTTCATGGCTTTTACAGTTTAGAAGTGACCAATGCAATCCCATCGAGAAAGTGGACACCATGTACTATATATAAATATACATGGTGTCTACTTTTATTTATGTATTTACATATCCATATATTCTCAAGATGGATCTTTTTTTTGTTTTGTTTTAAAGGACATCGAAAACTTCTGATTCCCCTAGTTGAACAAAGTAGCGAATTTGAAAGTTGCTAGACGAGTCAAGTGTGCCATGGAATTACGTCAGGAAAGTTTAGTGTTATCTGGAATCGCTTAAACTTAATTTTAGGCTCAATATTTTCCTCGTGTGCGCCAAGAATCGTTTGGACCTTTTTTCCATATTACCTTGTTTTGGTATGCGTAAAAGTTTTGCTTTAGTTTCATTTCAATGCATTTTTTTAACAAACCAAGTATTAGCTTTTTTGAATGTAAATCAGTCGATTTGTATTTGACAATTATTCCAAAATCACTCCTGCCTTTTTTATGGTGTACAAATAGGTTTCCACCTTTTTTAATAAAAAACTGGAAATTTATCGTAAAAGGACGGTACCCAATGTTTTATTCAAAGGATTGTCCATCGCTTGGCACCACTTTTTCCCATCTTTCTGGTAGCATACGGATACCGCGTCGGAAGAATGTTTCATCATTTGTGGATATCCACGAATCGACCCAATTTTTGGTATCTTCATATGATGTCAAGTGTTACTCACACAGATCATGCGCCATCGATCGAAACAAGTGAAAATCAGAAGGAGCAATGTCTGGTGAATACGACGGGTGAGGTAAAACTTTCCAAACAGGTTTTGACCGGCGTCGCAACATGTGGACGAGCATTATCATGCAGGAGAATAACTTTGTCGTGTCTGAAGTAGTAGTGGGCGCGCTTTTCCTTTAGTGCTCGACTCAATCTCATCAATTGTGTTCGGTAGACAGCACCAGTAGTGGTTTCCTTCGGTTTGAGGAACTCATAATACACGACACCAAGCTGATCCACCAAATACACAACAATAGTTTTTTTCCATGAATATTTGGCTTAGTTGTAGATGTTAAAGCATGGCCAGGTGGTCCCCCATGATTTCTTCCATTTTGGATTATCATACTGGATTCATTTTTCACCACCAGTGGCTATACGGTGCAGAAAACCCTTTCGTTTATGCCTGGCAAACAGCATTTCACATGTGAAAAATCGTCGTTCAACGTTTCTCGGCGTCAGTTCATATGGAACCCAATTTCCATGTTTTTGAATTATTCCCAATGATTTCAACCGATGTGAAATTGCTTGTTGAGTCACTCCTAATGTGAGTGCAAGTTCTTCTTGCGTTTGGCACGAATCTTGGTCCAATAATGCTTCCAATTCCGCGTCTCCGTACACTTTCAACTTTCCGCTACGTTCTTTGTCTTCGATGTCAATTTCACCGTTCTCAAACTTTTGAAACCACTCACAACAACTTCTCTCACTTAAGGCAGCCTCACCATATGCTTCTACAAACAATCGGTACGTCTCAGTTGCAGATTTCTTCAAATTGAGGAAGTAAATCAAAAGTTCCCGCAAATGACGCTTATTCGGCTCAAAACTCGACATTTTCGCACACAAAAGAATATATTATACTGATAAAAAATCATTAATATGTATTTGCCTGATGTCCAAGCTTACGATAAAGACGTTTACATCTGACAATTTTAACCATACCTTACTGGAAGCGCTAACTGTTTGTCAAACGGCGGAAAATTATTTGTACACCTTTCTTGTTATACCATTTTATATCAATTCCTAATATTAAAAAGGAAATGTAAACGGAACAAATAGACAAACAAGTTACTGTTGAATTTTTAAGTTCAACTGCGACCAAAAAATGTTTCCAAAGTTCGATTACCATTTTATTTTCTCGTTCGCGTGTCCGCCCTGTATAGACTAATCTTCTCCGCGTTGGCGCTGCTGCGCTCGGCGGCAATTACTCCTTTTGAAATCCGGCGGAGCCCCCGCACGGGAAGAGTGCGGCGCCAGATTCGGCTCGATTCCGATCCCATTTAATGTCGTAATGTCGTTTTCTTTTCAGCTTACACCGATCCCGACTGTGCGGCCCCCTAATAGGGTTCTCTATCGGGGATTACGTGAACGCTAAATCGTCAATTTGCGAGGAGGGACGCGCCGAAACGGATAGGACCCCGTTTTGCGCGACAACCCCCCCCCCTCCCACCTTCCTCACCACGCTCCTAGACGTTTACGAATTGGTATTAGCCCGTTGCGTTGCTTCAAGAACGTTGTACAAAAAAAAGGTTGAGTACAGAGGCCGACTACTACTTTCAATTGCGTCTAAAAAAAAATTTTAGTCCAGGCGAGGTAGCGAAAGAGAACTGATTTTTTTAAAATAATTAGTTGCGGCACTTTCTCAACGTGATAATTAGGAGAAAAATCGTACGAATCGAATGAAAGTGTTTTGGACAAAATCCGATTGTAGGATCATTGCGAAAAAATTGCAAAAAGGAGCGAAAAAAAAGGTTTTTTCGACTTTTAGGAAACGAAAAAAAAAGGTTGAGTAAAAAACAAAAAAATATGACGTTATAGCGCTTGAAAAGACGAATAAAATGGTTTTTGGATCATTAAAATCGGTTGATAACTTTTTTGCACAGAAAAAATAAAAACCACGAAAATTTGCGATTTTTCGATGTTCAATTACTCGGGGTGTAATTATCCTAGAAATGTGAAATGGGTTTTCCAACACCTACAGTGGCGGTCACATAGAAACGGCATTGTTTTAACATAACTTATGTACATTATGTCATTTAGTTTTTAACCCGTCCCAACAATTATATATACAATAAACATGCGTTCTAAAACGAATCAATTCGTAACTTATTTTGTGTTCCATCCGTCTCAGTTCAACTTTTATATTTATAATTGCCATTTACCTATCATTTTTCGAAGGACACATAATTAGAAACGAAATAGAAAAATGTTCATTATTCAAGAAACTATGTAACATACATTAATATTTTGTTGGATAGCCATGGTTCTTTATTACTTCTGCGTATCTCCTACCCATAGAGCTTATCAAAGTTTGACATAACTCTACAGGTATCGAGTACCAGGCTCTCTAACAGCTTCATACAATTCATCAAAATGTTTAAACTGACGCTGACAAACTCGCTGTTTTACTTCACCCCATAGATTTTCTATGGGGTTGAGGTCAGAGCTACAAGATGGCCAGTCAATAATAGATACGGAGTTGTTAATTAACCACTGTTTTACAGATTCCGCAGTACGTCTGGGATCATTGTCTTGAACAAGCTTCCACGTAACAGGCATAAACTCGCCAGCGTATGGTTGCAGAATATTTTCCAATATGTTAATATACACATACTGGTCCATGATTCCCTTTAAGCGATGTATGGAGCCTACACCTCTCCAGGAAAAAGCAACCCCAGATGACGACATTTCGGCCTCCGTGTTTTAACGTTATGGTTGTATAGTTCGGATTATATTCACATGTCGGCGGGCGTCGGACATACTGTTTTCCATCGGATCCTAGTGAAAACAGTATGTCCGATGAACGTTTTTTTCACAAATTGTTAATTTAAAAAATTAGTGGACGGTTTCAGCTCTACGGACCCCGCGCATTGTGTTCTACGCAAAAAAAAATACATAGGAGACCGTCAAAACTAGCCCTATATGTTTCAAGAACACAGAAAAGTCTCTGCCTACTGGACTGTAAATTAAATTTCACTCACCCGCACGTCGCACAGTGGCGCGCAGCGCCACTGTGCCACCCAAATTACTCTACGACTCACAGGATTGATCCGTTTTAGACGTGCGTCACCTTAAAATGTTCGTCTTGAGTTTGCCTATCGACCCTTGTTCCGGGATTTTTGATTTCGAATTTTATTTTTCTGTAATTTGTGTCCAAAAATTTACTTTCATGGAAAAATGGCGATTTTGGGTGCAAAAGTCATCCTAGCGAAGGCAACATTGAGTTTTTACAAAACTTTTTTGAAGGAAACTCTTCCTCTTGACAACCCCTACAACCCCGTGTACGTCAAATTGCGAGAGAAATTGGCCGTCATGCCTAAAAACGACCATAGTGATCCAAAACTATTGATGCGAAAGGAAATTGTTCCTCAAAAATCTATTGGAACAAAAATCTAAATTTGTTTCAATAAAAAGTGTTTGTAATCAATCCAGCAATACCTACAAATTTTCTCAGAATGTTTGAGGATATTTTTGGCCATTTAATTTGGCCAGGAAATCGCCAAATTCCAGAATCTCGGAAAATTTCCAAAAATTCTGTAAAAATTCGGACATATTCCTTAGGTGATACTGAACACTTTTCGTTCAATACAAGTTTCTCATAAAGGTCGTCATTTCCGACATTATAGTTCATTATCAATAAATCATTAATCAATTTTTTTCTGAAAAATCTTTAACTTTTCAAAGACAGTCATGGAACAGAAACTGCTTATTTCCCAAGGGGATAGAAGACTATTTTTGTTCTCTATTCCTAAAAACGGCGAAAATTACACATTTTTGGATATTTTTTACGAGAAACTCATCCGAGGGGATGAAGATACATTTTTAGGACATTTATGCCCTTGGGTTGTTTTTGGTAATTCTGTTGATAAGTCACAATTGTCCCTAGAAATTCGTAAACAATACCGATACCACCCTCGTATCAAGTTGCAAACATTTTCAGTGCAATGACATGTTCTCTAAAACATGTCATTCTTTTGGCACGTTTGATTTTTGGCTGAATTTAACACTATTTTCCTCGATTTTTTTTTGTAGAAACTGAACACTGAGTTTCTGGGAACAGTTGGTAGCTCAAAATTATTCCATTACTTGCTGTTAAACCTTATTTTTGGGTCGAAAGTATTTACACGTTGGATTCGAGAATCATTTTTATGTAATGAGATGTAACTATTCATAATAAAGGACAGGAACTTGATATCTAATTAGTAATAAAACTGGATTAGATGTAACATATGTGAAAAATACTCTATTAGCATTACCCAGGACACACCGCGAGGAGGTTAAGTATTTTAGTATCCCTCTTTTTTTGTTTTTTTTTGTTTTTTTTTTTGTTTTTTTTTTTTGTTTTTTTTTCTTGTTTTCTGGTTTTTGGATTGAACGGAAAGTGTTCAGTATCACCTAAGAAATATGTCCGAATTTTTGCAGAATTTTTGGAAAATTTCCGAAATTTTGGAATTTGGCGATTTCCTGGCCAAATTAAATGGCCAAAAATATCCTCAAACATTCTGAGAAAATTTGTACGTATTGCTGGATTGATTACAAACACTTTTTATTGAAACAAATTTAGATTTTTGTTCCAATAGATTTTTGAGGAACAATTTCCTTTCGCATCAATAGTTTTGGATCACTATGGTCGTTTTTAGGCATGACGGCCAATTTCTCTCACAATTTGACGTACACGGGGTTGTAGGGGTTGTCAAGAGGAAGAGTTTCCTTCAAAAAAAGTTTTGTAAAAACTCAATGTTGCCTTCGCTAGGATGACTTTTGCACCCAAAATCGCCATTTTCCCATGAAAGTAAATTTTTGGACACAAATTACAGAAAAATAAAATTCGAAATCAAAAATCCCGGAACAAGGGTCGATAGGCAAACTCAAGACGAACATTTTAAGGTGACGCACGTCTAAAACGGATCAATCCTGTGAGTCGTAGAGTAATTTGGGTAGCACAGTGGCGCTCCACGCCACTGTGCGTCGTATATCAAGTATGTGGAGAGTGTGGAGAGCCATTAACGCAGGTCACTAATGTCCGGCTTATAAGTTCAGTTACCCCGCAACGATGTACGGCTCACATTGTCTATTATATAATTTACAAGGATTTATATTGCGTTTAACAAACCATATAAATTCAAAGGTTAATGCTATTGCCTTGAGACAAAATTGGTAGCCGACGGCTATTGGACCCGCATTTAAACGAGTTTAGAAAATGTACACGAGCTCGAAGTGGCGTACAGAGCGTATAAAATGATTTTAAGCGAGTAATAATTGCTTATTATTATTACATTCCATGTTTTTTATACTCCGGAAATTTATAACCATCGTATGTCTACTCGTAATTAGTTTGAACTTAAAAATACTTATGATACACTTGGATTTTTCGTTTACATATTTAAAAACTCAAATTTGTGCAATTCCCTCGGTTGGGTTGGTCCAAGAAATCGATTTTCTTTAAGTACAGCATCTCAACAATGTCTGCTCAAAATTTCATAAGAATCGGAACTTTACTGAGAAAGTTATCCGCTGCTTAAACCAAGGATTTTTTTATTTTTTGTAGAAGTGACCGTTTTTTTTTAAAATCAACATTTTGCCAAACCCTTCATTCAGGAACTGCATTTTAAGTTACACTAATTGTAAAATTGACACAGTTGAGGCAGAATCTTGTTTGCCTATTATTAATCCCGAATTAATAATAATCCCGAAAGTTCATGGCTTGAATCCATTGTTCAGAAACGAACTGAATTATTTTGGTTTCAGTAGTCTCTGGAGCGTGCATCGCTCTTTCATAAGCAATTTATTACATATTCCTTTGAAGAGAATTTCTGTTTCAAAATGCGTGTTAATAGTGTCTTAAGGAACACGTGGCATAGTTGCGATAGTCATGACGGTTTTATTACTTCTAGAATAGAACTAAAATAGAATGTTAAACATGTCAGTCATAATGTCCTTTGTTTAATAACGGAAATCCAAGTCTATAAAATCTTATTTATTTGCTTATATACGAGGTGTGTAAATTAAGTAACGAGACTGGGTTTTTTTAAATTTTTTTATTCCAATAGAATTACAGTTCACTATTGTGGCTTCTTGAAAATAATTTCCTTGGGAAGCCACACAGCGCTGGAGACGGTTCTTCCATTCCTCACAGCAGTGCTGGAACTCATGTACTGGAATGGCCTTCAGCTGGTCGGTTACAGCCGTTTGGATGTTTTCTATGGTCCCAAAATGACGTCCCTTCAGGTGATTTTTCAATCTCGGGAAGAAAAAAGTCGCAAGTACTCAAGACAGGCGAATAAGGAGGCTGAGGAGCCATAGGAATGTTTTTAAACTAAGAACTCGTTTACTGAAATGACTGTGTGATAAGGCGCATTGTCGTGATGCAACATCCAATTGCTCTTGATGTTTGGTCTCACACGCATGATCCTTTTTCGAAGGTTTTCAAGAACCTCTCTGTAAAAGTGTTGATTTACTGTTTAGCCTGGAGGCACAAACTCATTGTGGACAATTCCCTGGCTATCAGAGAATTATATCTTCGACTTGCTCATTCTTGCTTTTTTGGGTCTTGGAAAGCTTGAAGTGTGCCATTCCATGCTTTGGCGCTGGGTTTCCAGGTTGTACTCAAACACCCAAGTCTCGTCACCAGTAATGACACGTTCCATAAAATGGGGATCATTTTCAATCGATTCCAAAAGACAAGACACCTTTCTCTCGTAATGTCCTCTTGTTCCTGCGAAATGTGTTTTGAAACCATTTTTGCGCAGATTTTTCTCATCCACAATTCGTTAGTCAAAATCTGATGAACAGTGGTGTGATTCAAATTTAACTCTTCCCCGATCATTCTTGTCGTCAACCGACGATCTGAACGCACAAGATCCCGTATTATATCGACTTTTTCATAGGTTCTTGAAGACGAAGACCTTCCGCTGCATAGTTCATCTTCAGTCGACTTTCTTCTGAGAATGCCTTACACCACCGAAAAACCTGGGCTCTTGAAAAAAACTTGAAAATCCGTAGGCGTGTTGAAGTTTTGCAAAAGTATCCGTTGCGCTGTGTCCAAGTCTGAAGCAAAACCTGATAGCACACCGTTGCTCAAAATTAATGTCACTCGTTTTTAAAACGCACTAGAAAAAAAAACGGTTTACGAAAACAGTACAACAAAGAACAAACAAATGTCTCTAACCAGTTTAAACTTGTACTGAAGGTGCATTACATATTAGCCTACCATCCTTTCAAGTCCCGTCTCCGCTATGTTGCTAGATCGGGCGCTACGTTGCGTCTCATTACTTAATTTACACACCTCGTAATTTATGCAAACATTTCTAGATGCATTTTGTAATATTGTCTTACAATTTGGGGTTCTATTCTATCTATATTTTGGGGTTTTGGGGTTAAGAATAAATAAATTAATTTATATTTTTCTGTAGGAAATATTGCCTACGTTTACGTGTTATTTGTATAACTTTATTTTTCGTGTAATAGTTATCGATATCTCGGAAACCTATATAATCCTGTATAAAATACTTTAAATACGATTAAATTTACTAGTAAATACTAAATATGTATTCATGAAAAATAAAAAATATATTTGTATTGACAAAGTTGGTCATCCAACAAAAACAGCGTATAGTATATTTGCAATAATTTGCAGAAGGGCAAATTAGAGGGGCAGAAACTTGCCCCTCTAAGATTGCTTCTTGTTGTATTACCAAATTTTCGCGCAAGTTTGAACTCTATACTATCCTCCATATTATGTCGTGCTATTATTAGCGAATTACCGTTCTTTTGTATTTTCTAACGGAAGCTCGCCTATTGCTCATAACCTCATAAGAGGGCAATTCGACTTTACGATCTCTCTTAATATTTAGAACCCGATATGCCGTTAAACTTCTATAAATACGCTCTTACTACTAAAACGGTGTACTTACTGGTATATCGGAACCGTTCTGTTAGACGTTGGTAGTAAGCCTTGCTTGCTAATAAAACAGAAACATTTGCTTTAAATGACAGTCTGTTTTTTAGTAGTTTTACAACAGACAGTGGCAACTTTAAGTTCCATGATTAGCTGTTCCTAATATTGAAGACTCTACTCATAATAAAAATAAAGCTGCCAAAATTGTGTACATTTTTGGTGTAACAAAAATTCCAATTGCATACCTTTTATTCATGTTTTGTGTGCTTCTTAAATGATATGTCACATTTATTAATGAAATCTTACACTGGGTGAATTTTTCTGAAAGAGGACAACACATGAGGTTTTTGTATAGTACGGTCCTGGAGTTTTGAAATTTATTGTTATTGTGTAACTGCTAGTGTCAAAAACCTTGTTGGCAAAAAGAAACTTCATTAAACCGCAATCAAAAACTTTTCCATTGTTTAACAATTTAATTAACGTTTTTTAATAATGGAAATATGGTTTATTGCTAAAAAAAAACCTTTTCAGAAAACCTTTTAACTTAACTTTAACACAAACGCACTATAAAAAAAAATCGAAGCGCTTTGAAACTAGGTATGAGGGGTTTCTTTGGGGTGCTTTAAGATTAAAAAGTTCCAGTCAATATCATTGTCTATCCACTATTTGCAAAGTTATGCCAAGTTATGCAAATATTCCTAATTATGGATATTTTTACCCATTTTTCAACAATTTCCTTTCGAAAACTGTTCTTTTGCAAAAACCATTCAATACAACTTGTTAAAGGAAAGTTTGCAGTGCTCATAACCCTACTTTTATTTTCTGTACGTTCATTATTTCCCAAATAATTGATCACCAAAGTCAGAAACGACTTTGTTGGCGATAATTCAGGGAAAAATCATCGTACAGGGTTCGAAAATAGGTCTAATTAAAGATCGAGTTAAATAGATAAGATAATTAAATTATCTAAAAGAACCTTATAACGAATTTATTGAAAAAAAAAACTATTGAAGTCCTTTTATTGGACAAGCAAAAATTGCGATTTATTTCTATATTTTTCTTATGATTACTCAAAAACTGCTGACGCTAAAAAATTGAAATCCAAAAACGAGAAACTTGTAGCTTCAGTTTTCTCTTTTTTTTTTTTTTTCTCTACGACCATTTTCCTCCAAGTTACAGCTCTTTAAAAACCACCTAAAATTTTGTGATTTTTTTTATCCCTTAATTTCTGCGCCTAGTGTATTTGGGTATCAAAGTGTTTCCCTTTCTTTGAGAAACGATCGCAAAGTTTGATCGAAAACTACATGTTCGATTCAAGGGACATTATTCTGAGAGGTATTTTCTCTAAAATATCCTTAGTTTTTTTTTTAACTATAGGTTCATAATACAACATCGAAAATAAAACGTGAATATTAGAGAAAATGCTCTTTGCGCGCATGTTCTCTATTCATCTTTACCTGTACGGGATTTGCGAGGATTTCTTGTTCGAATCCTGGGCTTGTAATAAGTTTACATAGAGATCTTCTGCATATATCCGAGGCAAATCCGCGGAAATATAGTTCGCGTTATGTATGCACGTAGAGCCCCGGGCGCCTCGCTCCGTACACCGAGCGGAACTTATCATATGCACGCAAGAATACGTCTTTATGTACTTTTATCTCTTATATGAAAATATAACGAAACGACGACTTAGGAGGCGCAAGTCCTTGATCCTTCAAAAGGCGAGTAAATCCGAGCCACGCTGCATGCTTAAATCGACGCGAAATCTCCGAAGATCGTTGCACTCGATGCCAAATGGGGCGGGCATTGCCTGGCTTCAAATTATTTGATATTTATATGTATCTGTCGGTCGGTTCGATAGGTTCAAAATAAACTGCTCGTCAAAATTAGCGTAACACTTTTTAGCTTAGCGCCATTTGCGTTCTATTCGGGTTAGAGACTTGCGGTTTTTAATTTTCGGTAGCCTATAGGTTTGAATGCCCTGAAATCACTACGTTGTGACTTGAAATGCAACCCCATGTCGAAGATGCAACCCCATTCGCGAGATTTTGACTACAGGATAGACTAAGAAGGACGCTCTCGGGTAAAAACTCCATCCTGGCACACGTTAAGACCTCTTCGATAAGTTCTGTGTATTTCGTCGCTGACTTCTCAACCCATTTCGAGACCCCGTAGCCACCCCTTTGCATTTACGCAGGGTGTTGCGTGGTTTGACCGCTGTTTTGTGAATCTGTTGATCTTAAGGCTGCCTAATAAATTGGTGTGGAGTGCCACAACTTACTTTCACCCTTTGACAACTCAAGCATCCCTCGAAGCCACACCTACATCTACCCCCCACTCACTACTTATGTAAAGTTGCTATCGATTTTTCAGTCTTGCTTATTTTCCAAGTTTCTACTTAGAGTATCTCAATAGCAAAATTTGAGTGAAATAACCAATAAATCCACCTTCACTGAGTGCACTAGTACAGAGGACTATAGCCAGACCTAAATTCTAACTAGGACCCAATATTTTGAACCTAGAGCCTAGAACATTTCATTATACTTACATATACATTTTACAAACAAAGAAACAATCCTTTGAGACCTTTAGTTCATTTACCTTTGACACATTTAGTTCAGTCAGGCAAACTTTAGTTTAAGTCAGGCAAACGACTATTAAATATGGAATTTTCTTTGCTTATGGCTATGAAACTTGGGACAAAAAAATTAATATACTTTACGTTAAAGTGAAAACACGCCTCACATAGAACATAGACGTTGGCGCATTTGACCAATACATTTTTAGTAATTCATCGATAGAATTTTTACCAGGGTTCAGCCTATCCTGAGTACGGCCCTGCACAAGCACCACAATAAATTAAATTAAATATATGGATATATACATACGTATTAGTATATTTATTTAACCCCTTGACTGTCGAGAACAAAGATCTTTGTTTTTTTTTCGGCTTGGCCCAAACTTCCGGAAAATCACAAATCCTAGAAGTAAATTAAACAAAATTATTGCTTTGCTTATCACTAAACAAAATTGTGAAAAATATTTTTTTATTCTGCTATCTAAATACTGCTTCAAATTCCATGGAGAACCACATAAATACTTTGATTTATAGGCTTTAATGTTCTTTTAAATTTCTTTATTCTTTTTTTATTGTTACAGAGAGGAAGTGACGAGTTGTTATCGCAGTCAAACGTATCAGTCATGGCTCCGTCAGCACCACATGCCGATAACAACAATCAAGAAAATGCAAAAAAGGTAGGTATTTTAGAAAAAAAAAAAGTGACGTAGCATTCTCGTCTTTTCTACAAATGAATTGATATATGAAGTGTGGCTATTAAATAATCAAACTGCTGTCATAACACTTTTTATTAGTCACCAATTACAGTAGCAACTTTTTCGCCTTCAATGTAGTCCTCTTGGCAATCTCTACACCACTCCATACGACTATTCCATTGTTGAAAGCAGTGCTGGAAGTCCGCTTCTGTCAGCCGGTTCAGAACCTCCGTCGCTTTTGCTATAACCCCTTCCACACTTTCGAATATTGTCCCCTTCAGCGCCGATTTGACTTTGGGAAATAAAAAAGTCACAGGGGACAAGTTCGGTCGAGTATGGTGGATGTTCCAACACAGTAATGCCGTATTTTGCAAAAAAGCTTTCACAAACAAAGAAGAATGGGCCGGTGCATTGTCTTGGTGAATCCTCCATGATTTGGTCTTCTATAAATCAGGTCTTCGTCTTCTCACACGCTCACGAAGGACCGTCAGAACTTCGATGTAATAATGTTGATTGACCGTCTGACCCTCAGGGACCCAGTGAACGTAAACAATGCCTCGAATGTCAAAAAAGACGATCATCGTCGCTTTGAATTTGGATTTGCTCATCCTGGCTTTTTTTGCCTTGGCGAATTCGGGTTCTTCCAATGCATGGATTGGCGCTTTGTTTCGGGATCGTAAGCAAAAAACCACGATTCATCACAAGGAATCTCCGTGTCTAACAAGCTTGGATCAGTGTAAGTGTTGTTTAAAATGTCTGCGCAAATATTCATTCTTGATTCCTTTTGCTCGGGAGTGAGGAGTTTTGGCACCATTTTGCGCAAACTTTGCGCATATTGAACGATTCGCGCAAAATCTGGCGAACACATTCTTTGTCGATTCCTGTTATTTCAGCAAGCCCTCGGATGCTTAGACGACAATCTTCGCAGATTAATTTACCAGTTTTTTCAATTTTTTGGTCCATTTTTGACGTTGAGGGTCGTCCGAGGCGCGGATCTTCCTCGGTCGTTTCTCGTCCCTCTTTAAACCGTTTAAACCATTCAAAAACTTGTGAGATAAACATTCATTCCCAAACACCTCTTTTAACATTGCTTCTGTAACAGTTTTCCCCAGTTTTACAAGAAACTTGAGATTAACCCTTTTGCTCCATCTGAACACTTAACATTTTTTCGACGCGTCACTGGTGCATAGACTAATTCAAACGACTGCTACAATCAAACTGAGCACCCCACTGGCTTATCCAGCGATCTCAGGGTGGGGAAAGTATCACCAGACACAGTTCTGTTTAAATTGGTCACCACACGCTCGCAGCGCGCTGGTAGCAGCATCAGTTCGGTTATTTAATAGCCACACCTCGTCTGTCAATAACCTAAACACCTACAGGACGGTTTAGCACACTATCAAACGTAAATTGGAGTTATAAAAAATATCCCAAAAACCACGACTTTTTAACAAGTAAACTTTTTAAATATTACAGAAGATGCATTAATTTGTTTTCCAGGGGTTCCAAAAAACCATACGATAAGTTAATTAAAACTAATCAACGGCAAACTTTTATTGTTCCATTTCCATTTTTTTAATTTTTTTTTAATAACCTAAATAAATAAGGTTAGATTTTAATTTCTTAAAAATAACTAAAGGAAAAACCTAATGGAAAACAAGATTTTTTCAGAAACATAAACAATACATATAATTAAGAAATACAGTTAAACTTTTTAAACTCTTTATCGCTTGAACAAAGAAATGAGTGTATAAAAGGCGACTCCGTTTGGACCTAACAATAAGTATCTTTGTAATTTCACACAAAAAGATACATTCAGTTAGCTTAGGTTCTTAATTCTTGTGAAGAGTTTACTTTACAACTACGCAATTGTCTCTTAAGTTTAACGTGGCTAATAAGGGAAGTTAAGGAAATCAAGTCAAACATAACAGCGTAATTTCAAATACATCACCCCTCAAGCGGTCCACGTTCACCTGCTGTTAGATTTCCTAACAATAGACACGGCAACCGCAAAAGAAATTAGCTCAGTTCTCCTCTGTTATAGTCCAAGCTGTCGCAATTACGGCCTGCTGCAAGCCGCTATAGAGACAGCCTCGAGATATTAATTATTATCGCTTATAAAGAAGAATGCAATAATGCCATAACGTCCATATTTTTACGTCTTCTCGTTCTCTGCACCTCAAGCTTCATCGTCTCGTGATAGCTGAGCTACCAGTGAAGGCTCGTGCTGTTGTAGTATAGTAGAATTAGGATTTAGCCGAAAAGTAACTGACACTTCACCAAAAAAATTTTTTGGCAACAATTTAAAATTAATGCTACATTGTTTAAATAATTCGCAAAGATGCGAAAATCAGGTTTTTTTGAAATAAAAAAGAGAACCGTAAACTATACAAAAAAATGTTTCAGATAAAAATGTAACTAGTACAAAACCCATTAAGAAATTTGCAAATCGGTTAATTTGTTTATCTGCAAAATTGAAAAAAACCGTCAAAATTGCCCCTTATTTCAATTGTTTATAACTAATTTTAAAGTAAAAAATATTTGAAATCGATATATTTTTAAGTTTTTGCAAAAAGTAAATTGTTTATTAAAAAGGTACTTTCGTAAAACAGCCTTTATTTTTTTTGTAAACATCATAGAGTAACGATTCAAAATGGATTCTCTTCTTGATGAGTTGGACTATCAAGTACATGAATGATAAAATTAATTGTTAATTTCACAAATTTAATTGTTTAATGGTTGAAAAGTGGTAAAAAAAAAAAAAAAAAAAAAAAAAAAAAATATTTTTTTTTTTTTTTATAAATTTGTGGAAAAAATAAATTTTTTTTTTCGATTTTTTTTGTGTGTAAAAAAAAAAAAAAAAATTTCTTTTTTAGGGGGCATTTTTTTTTTTTTTTTTTTGCTTATGACAATCGTTGAATAATATTATTATATATAAAATAAGTCGCTTGGACTAATTTGATTAAAGTTGTGAATATTTCCAAAGTCATTCTTTTCGACGAGCGCGGATGCATGAGCGACCCCCGGCACGGCAGCGGGCAGTGTGTTCCCCCTGCGGAATTTTCTTCTCTTAAAAAACACAAAAAAACATTTTTTAAACTAGGCCCGTGAAAAGAATGACCTTGGAATATTCACAACTTTAATCAAATAGTCCAACATATTAAAAAAAATATTAAAAAACAAAAAAAAAAAAAAACCCTTCTCTTGATACTCCAACTTATAAAAAAAGAATCCATTTTTCTACGATGTATAGTAAAAAAAAAAAAAAAGGTTTAAAAAAAAAAAAATTCAGCGTTTTTTAAGTACACCGATACCTACATTTTCCAATACTTTTAAAGTCACAAGGCTTACTTTATAATTAGTTATAAACAATTGAAATAAGGGGTCAGTTTGACGGTTTATTCAATTTTGCAAATAAACAAATTAACCGATTAGCAAATTTCTTAATGGGTTTTGTAGGGTTTTTTGCTAGTTACATTTTTTATCTGAATATTTTTTTTTGCAATTTTTTTTGTGAAGTGTCAGTTACTTTTCGGGGTACAAATCGACTAATTCTGCTCTACTATTGGTGTTCATTCGGGTTCCAGAAAAGTATAACGGGAAACTAGTTTTAACTTTTGAAATTTAAAGGCAAATTTCTCTATAAATTCTAAACTGAGATATTTAATACATAAAAGGCTATCGTACTTTCTTGTTTGCTAATAATGGAAGTTTTAGTTTTGGAATTGTTCGCTGTTTGTGAGAGACACGTTGAACTATTATTTAATATAAAACCTTTTGAAGTACCTACTTTCCTAACTGTAGATGTCGCAAATTTTATGTAGTTATTTTATATAATACGTATTTGATCACATGACAAAATAATTGTAAAAGTAAATCCAAACTTTCATCATTTTATGGTGAGCTGTACTGTGCTATTATTATAGTCTAACCAGTGGCTGCTAATCCTAAAAAACATGTGGTGGTACGAAATGAGTGGCTTACAAATATAACGCAACTGAAAAATTTTCAAGGCCGAATTTGAGAGATAAAAATTAAGGATCTTAAAGCACTTATATACGTATATACTATTTAAATTTTCTTATTATGTTACTTAGATTACAATTTTATAGTGCTATACTGTCTAGCGAAGCTGCATTGTTTTCTTTTTCATACATTTTCATCGAAATTCCCCAATTTTGCCCTCCGCTTTTATCCGACGTGTCGACACTGGAGAGCGGCGGTTTTCCGTTCTCTGTCAGCCGGCCGCAAGAGAGTTGAGGGCTTTTGTCTATTGTGTTTTATTACATAGAGATTTTATCTTAAAAACTCATCCTGTTCGGCTGGAGTTCAGATAACTCGCTAGTTTATTGTTTATTAAATGGAATACGAAAAGTTTGTTCGGCGGCCTTTTGTTTCGCCTTTAAAATTCCTCGTTCAAATGGTTAGTTTTTAGCTATGCGCCGAACTGTAGGGCCGGGAAATTATGTTCCGAAACGCAAAGTGTGGAGCTATTGTGTGCATTTATTATGGAAAAATAATGCCTGCTATGGATACTTCCTTATTATTTTTTTGTGCAGTACTTGAAAATATCAAATAATGACAATAGGCCACTGTCCCAGTACCAACATACTCCTTTGGAATAGTTAAACGGTCCATTTGACAAACTCGACCGATTTACCAGGAGCCTTCTAACTAGATTCAGGCAATTACAGGCTAACTCATCAGTAATCACACTGTACCTGCCGCGAAGACGAGGTGGAAGGGGTCTATTAACCCCTTGACTGCCACGGTAATTTGAAATGTGCCCTGACTGCCGAACGTAGAAGCTTTGACAACTTTTACGAGACATCATTTTCAACGTATTTTAACCCGTTTCGGCCCAGAATGTCCCTCGCGGTACGTCGCGCTTTGCGACTCAAAAAAATTGAAAAAGGCATATTCTTAAAGTTTAAGGCAAGCTCTTTCCGATCAGAACAGAAATCCGAACAGAAATCAAAACAGTTTTTCCTAGTGTCATAAATTGAGTCAATTTTGGGGCAATTTCCCCCCAATATTGGCCTTGAGGAGCACTTGGTCCAACTTCATAATGTTCAACGGGTCAATTTACCTGTGAAATGATACAGCTTATCAAAATAACACTGTTTAAATGCGACACATAACTTGAGTGTATGAGAACAGAAATTTTTTAAAAATCTGAAAAAATGGTCATTTCCTTAGAGCTCTAGTCTATTTTGGATGCAAAATAAAACCCAATAAACCCCGGGATCATGTTCAGCATCCCCAAAAATATAGGAAAACGCATGTTGATTACATTTTGCACATTATTATCGGGCGGTTAGTAGTCGAAAAAAAAAACAAAGATCTTTGTTCTCGGCAGACAAGGGTTTAAACATAAAAAATATATGCCTTAACCAAGAAGTTGCCTTGAGAAGAAAAACTACTCACGAACAGGGATCCGCTAATACCAGCAGGAGCAATGGAAGACTCTGGATATAAACGTTTTAAAACGTTGGAATATACTACTCCATCCAAAAATAGAAAGAAAAATACTATAATAAATCAATTTATCAATTTTTTAATTGTGTAACTTATAAATAAACTACTATTATTACGATTGAAATTTAAAAATA
This sequence comes from Aromia moschata, assembly GCA_029963805.1. NCBI lineage: Eukaryota > Metazoa > Arthropoda > Insecta > Coleoptera > Cerambycidae > Aromia > Aromia moschata. The sequence continues at coordinate 304,359 of JAPWTK010000423.1, read as the reverse complement.
CAACCCTTTTTTAGCGCGTCAATCGGGGCACGGATTGTAATCATGTAATCTTGATCGTCTATGCATGCTGTATTTTTTTTTCATGAAGTTTATAAAAATCGTGTGTAACGGAAACAGCAGTAACAACTCGACGTTCGATTATTTCGAGGTTCTTTCCGATTCCAACCATTAACTACACCAACCAGTGACGGCTCGTCAGGGGGAGGCAGAGGAGGCAGTGCCTCCTCTGTGAAAATTTCAAATAAGTTTTTTTTTATATAAACCTACTATACTTTAATTTTATTTAATAAAATTAAAATTTAATATACTATCTATAATAATTTAATTACCTTTCATTTTAAATTGATATACCGGGTAAAAAATTAATTTCTAAAAATAAAAATATCAATAAACATATGTCAAAGGAGTTCCTGCACTATTATTTGCAACCTATTAGCCCTCATAAACGACCCAGCGCCTAGTCTATCGCCGCGGTGGCAAGCCTCCGATGCCAATGTTTTCACATATGTATTTATACGGAATAAGGCGCTTCGCAACTACTTGCGTTGCTAACAAATTTAACCCTTAACTCCAGTGGCATTAAAGGTCATTTAAAAAACTGCATAGTGGAGGCAAACACGCCCACCTCCAGTCTCTCACACGTGACAGCGCAGAAAGCGAGTTATTTGATTTCATGAACCTAACAGTCTAACCTACAAAATTTAATATATTTTATTGTTCTATGTTTTGGAAATTTTTGTTGGAAAGTGCCGTTATTCTTGCCGGGTTTTCTTGAGTGTTTTGAGTGGTATAGGAGGGTAATAATTAATGAAAGTGTACCATATTACTTACGTACGTCATTATTTGAACGTTTTATTTAATTAACTATACAAATTTATAATGAGGGTAACTGGCGGGTGTAGCAGTTTGTTTCATAAAAATAACAATAGATACGAGTTGTCATGACACTGAAATAAATATTCGAACCTGCAATGATACTGTTGAGTATCATATAAAATACAAATTTAGTCGCCTGTCTTATGAGGATAAATTATTTGTTAAAGATTTAAGAGTACCACTACCAGATCTAACTAAAACTAATTATTCAGGGTAAGCTGGCGCGTAGTTTTGTTAATACGTGGTATGATAAATGCAAATGGCTAAGTAGTTCTTTAATTTCAAATAAATTATTGTGTTGGCCGTGTGTGTATTATTTTCAAATCGTGGAGAAGATGCTTGGACACAGTTTGGATTTGATAAAATCTTAAAACTTTATCTCATTCAGTTGACACATTCAAAAAGTCAGGAACATATTAGTTGTATTTGTAAATTACATCTTTTAGCCAAACAAAATATTATGGATGTGATCAATTCAGCCTGTCAAATCGAAATGGACGCAGTCCTAGCAAAAATCCGTATTTTATTTCACTGCATCTTTTAATTGCAAAATAATATAACGGAAACTCCACACCTTCCCGATGGTTTTGCTGAACCAATAAAATACATATATTAGGTACATTATGTTAGACAAGTGTACTTAATATATTTTATTGACCAAGTAGAGGTCCTTCTCCTAGATCCTCCCTAACTATGCGCATATTACTAACAATGTTTACCATCACAAAAATTTAGGAAACAGCAATTTTTACAAAATATGTTTGCCTCCCCCAAAAAAAAAAGTCACTAGCCACCACTGACACCAACGATGATTTGATTATCTCAAAGCAGCTGCGTCTACATCTCCCCACGCTTGAAAACAGTTAACCAACTCGACTTTTGTAATATTCGCAATATCGAAAGTAGGAAGCCGGCTAGACACGACCCGTTCAAAATCCCATCTGGCCCGACCGCCGACGAATTCGCGCTGTTCCGGCCGTTGCGTCACCGTCTCCGACGAGCTCGTGCGACCGTGGGGAGCCTCTATGGGTGTCGGAAGTGGGGGGATGGGGCGGGACGCGAGGAATGACGGCCGTTCAACGTCATTGTCGCGATCAATTCGCTTGTTTGTCTCTCCGTTGTCGAACCAAAACGACGAATTGTTAGCTGGATGGCTAATACAATGAACCGCTCTGATTTACTACGCGAGATTCACACGGGGAATTCGTTTTTATTCTCGTCGCTCCTCTCTATCGGAATAGTTTGGGTATTTTGTATCAGCTGTTGAGGCAACCGCGATTGGTACTGTCTTGTGCTCAAAGTCCTACTCGAGTAGGACTATCAAGGCCATTGAATTATCACATATTCATGGGAAGGATTTTGAACTTTGAAAGCTAGATTTAGTACAAATGTAGACCTATCTAATAATTGGTGAAGTTAGTTCTTCCGGGTTTTGCCGCGGTCGTCTAAATTGACTTGACGTTTCGCTGATCATGCTGTCAGCTTCTTCAGAAGGTTTTCTAAAGACTGGTGTTATCGTCTTTTGCTCATCGTTATATACCTTGGCTCTGCTATGTTTGGCTGCACATCCGTCGAACTCGGTTGACCATGACATTCCAGGTCACTGGTTCTTGGTATCGCTAATCTCCATGTATTACTCAGTCGATACCCGTCCTCCCTATTAAAATTATTATTGTTTTTCATGATCTCCAGGGATTCTCTAATTATTCTTGGGTAATATCTTGTAGTTTTGTCTAACACTCTGATGTTCTCATAATCGATTTAGAGTGTTAGACAAAACTACAAGATATTACCCAAGAATATGGGTAATATCTGAGATATGGAGATCATGAAAAACAATAATAATTTTAATAGGGAGGACGGATATCGACTGAGTAATACATGGAGATTAGCGATACCAAGAACCAGTGACCTGGAATGTCATGGTCAACCGAGCTCGACGGATGTACAGCCAACCATAGCAGAGCCAAGGTATATAACGGGGAGCAAAATACGACAACACCAGTCTTTAGAAATATTCTGAAGAAGCCGACAGCATGACAGCGAAACGTCAAGTCAATTAACACCAAACCAATAACTTAATTTTATTGACACAGCCTCATTATACTAATTTAAAAAACTAATTTTTTACTTCCCTAAAATCATAATCTTTTTAAAAAAACTCTACTCGTCTTTAATTAAATACTAAATTTATATAAATTTTAAATATATAATTTTATTAATAATTTTTTGTGGACGATATCTTCGCGGTTTTTGATACAAAAGCAGTTAGTTTAGATAATTTTGTTGCTAAATTAAATATCCGTTTCCCTACCATAAAATGTATATATAAAATGGAACACAATGAACAGCTACCATTTTTAGATGTATTAGTTATTAGAAATAGTGAAAATAAGTTAGAGTTTGATGCATATAGGAAAGAAACCGCGACTCTTAGATATATTCCCAACAATTCACATCACCTTTTTCAACATAAAATGGCAAGTTTTAATTTTCTAATTCACCGTTTCTTAAATTTCCCCCTCAGTAAAGAGAGGTTTGAACATGAGAAACAATTAATTAAGAATATAGCTAAGAATAACGGTTACTCAGTCCATTTAATAGATAAGTTAATCAGGAAGCATAAATTTAAGAGAACCCTGTACAATTTCACGACTTTTCGTAGATATACCGACAATTCGAAATTTGTTTCGTTATCATATGAACCTAAATTCACCCGCGGACTAGATAAAGTTTTTAAAAATAGTGATATCAATTTGGTTTATAATTCTAAAAATAAACTACAGACGCTTTTGGGCAACCCCAAAGACAAAATCGACAATAACGAAAAGTCAGGAATATACGAAATAAGTTTTAAAGACTATGATCAAAAGTATATTGGGCAAACAAAAAGATACTTCAAACGCGCGTCGAGAAAAGTATAGTAGTTCCGTGTTTCGTGGAAAACCTCCAGTTGTTTGTTTCTACGCCGAAGGTTCCAGTATTATGATGTCAAAATTTGGGCCAAGGCAAAATGACTTTAGGCATTTAGGCATTTATGACATTAGGAAAAACTGTTTTGACTTCTGTTTCGGACTCTCAAAGTTTGTATATTATTCAGAAATTCAAGAATTGAGGCGAAGATTAGACAAGGCTTTCTGACTCAGTACGTCCAAATTGTTGTATTTCTAATACAATATTGGAAAACTGTAAATTGATGATTTAGGAGGTAATCAAGACAAAATTTAGACTATGATAATTTGGCGTGTGTAAGATAAGTTGAGATAACACCGTGTTGATCAGTAAGTCAAAATACGTAAGAACTGTCATAAATTGAGCCATTTTTGGGTAAATTTTCTCCCAAAATTGGCACTTAAAAGGATCTAGGCCAAATTCTGACAGCGCCCAGATGTTCAGCAGGTCAAAACACGTGAGAAATGATGTATCTAGTTAAAGTTCTCAGGGTTTCTAAGTTCAACAGTCAGGTCACATTTCAAAAAATTACCGTGGCAGTCAAAGGGTTAATATCGAGACAGTTTTTGTTTATTCGTTTAGTCCGAAAGGAATATTTCCATCTTCGTTTGTAATAAGTAAGGCATTTTAGGGACACTTTTCATTACACAGATACCACGTAAAATACTTCTAATATTTAACTAGATCTTATTTTTATTGTACTTATTTGTATGTGTTTTACAGGAATCACGTAGGTAGGTATATAAAATTCGTAGCAAGGGAATTACGGATTTTCCACTACGCCATTGACATGAGTATTTGGTACGTAAATTCCTTTTCCTCGTTTCATGCCGGTGGAGCAGAAGTAAGCTCTACCTACCTACCTATTTTCCAGAATCGAATAAATCTCGAACGATTCTCGGTCATTACTTAAAGTGAACAATTTTCTAAATACTGGTTGTAAAAGACGACTTGCACGTAAGCATTTTTCCTCCGGATTGCCCAGTTAGACCAATAACGGATTTTAGTACACGAAATAAAAGTATACGAGTATATTCTTAGAGAGTAGCAGAATTAGAAAAAAATTCTGCTTAGTAAGTTTAAAATGAAACATAACAAATCTGAAAGTCTAATTTAAAAAAATCTATTTGTATATCACTTTGTATATTTATCTGCTGCTGTTTACTCATACTACAGTCCTTTTTAATATCTGAAGGGAGAATGTTCATTTTTAAAATATATGTGTGTTTTCTCCAATGTCGTTACATTTTTTTAAAACATAAATAAATAAGTTTTATTCTGCGAATAAGAAGTGCTGATCTTAAATTAATGCATTTATTTGGTTAAATTTTATGGAGGTGGCATGATTGTAAAGATGCAATAAGATAATTCCATGAATATTTAAAACATTCTTCATATTTCTCCAATTTCTTCTTCAATTACTCTCTAATCCAATTGCGGCAACCTGTTAGGACTCTGAAAATCAATTTTGGACTTTAAATAACTTCATAGAATGTAAATCCAGCGGACTAAGGCCAGGGGAACGCGCAGGCCCTTCAAGGTCCCCAAGTCTTCGTCCAATCCCTCTGTGAAGAACTTCTTGGTTTAATTGGCCTCGAACAATATGAGCATAATGAGCTGGTGACTCATCTTGCTGAAACTAACCAGGGTTCGGTTAAATTTTCATCTAAAAAAATTACTATGAGCTACTTCTGTAAATACCAGCCCAAACGTTTGGCTTTTGAGGGTGGTGCGTTCAAGCTGCTTGTATCCAGGACCCCTTTGCGACCAATAATGATAATTGACGAAGGAAATTTTAAGGTTTGTGACAATAAAAAAGCACTAATTTTTGGTCGATGTTTCGTCTAATGCACTCAGACCTCTTCAGGGCTTAATTAATGAATAGTGACGCTATTTTTTGTCGCGAAATCTAATACCTGATAATTAGATTTTATCTCAGTTCTTCAAACAAATGTTTGTGCGAAACCTTCAAAAATTACGATTTTCATTTGTCTTAGCTCCCAAATTATTCACTTTAAGACACCAAGTTCGTTAAAATCAGCCCATATAGGGCTGATTCCATTAAAAAAATAATAATAATTAACTTTTGATTAGGTGGATTTTAGGTCCGGGAATAAATAACAACTATTTGATTTTTTACAACGTTTTGCAGATTTATTTCTCCTTCTTCAGGGCTTAAATAAATCTCCGAAGCGTTGGCAAAATTCAGATATGTGTATATTCCCGGAACAAATCAAAAATTAATAAAGAAGAAGGTCCCCAAATTGCCCACAGATAATAAATAATATGTATATTTGAAGTATAGCTGTATATTTGAAGATAAGCTAATTATGTTAATGACTGTTTTACACACACCATTTTTTCTCACAATAAATTGTACACGTTGCGCTTCAATTTATTGTTCACTATAAATTGTAGAATTTAGAACTTGCTCTAATTTCTTGCCCAATTTTAGGGATATTTTTTCATTTAGCAACTATTTACATTGTACCAACCTCATAATGAGGAAAGCATTTCTCTTAGGACAAACAAATAACTTTGGTAGTAGTCATAATGGCAGTGTTGAAAGGCCAATAAATTTACAAAAGAAAGTGTAAAAGTTAGGTAAAAATAGCTAAAATGGGACAATTTATTGAAAAAATATTCTAAAAATATATTGGAAAAAAATGGAAAAGAAAAAACTTTTTAAAAACTTTCTTTAATTTTTTTGACCATTTTTAGGGATATTTAGTAACTTTTATGGGTAAGCGATTTCTCTTAGGGACAAACATATGATAACTCTTAGGTAGTTAGTCATTGAGAGTTGGCAGTGTTGAAATTGGCCATAATTGTTAAAAATATTGCAAAGTGTAAACAGGTACTAAAATTGGACATTTTATTGAAAAATAAATTCTACAATTTATTGTGCAATAAATTGGTATGTGACAGTCTTAATGCCAATTTTCAGATTTAAAATTTCGTATCAATATCTCTGTTAACTTCAGAAATATTTACATGGTTCCACACTTTTGCCCACCGCTGTATACTTCCCTTCCGTCGGTTTTCTAGGAGTCGACGATTCGACTCGAACGTACTCTCGAGGGTTTTTTTGTTGACAGCATTACGCGCGATGAAAAAATAACAAGAAAACTCGCAAACCGAAATGGTCCGTTAGTTTTTCCCCGTATCGATTCCACGTGTCAACGGCGGCGAGGCTGACTCCCGGTAGACCGCCGGATAAATATATAAAGTTATAAGCCTTGTCCGATGCGACGCATCCTCCAAATCGCCATGGGGCCGCCCGCTTGCCTCGGTACCTATCAGCCGTGTTCGGCTGAATTTCGTGTGATAGCGAAAAACCCCCTCGATTGCCAACGCACGGACACGATTTCGCGGAGAAAGTAGTTTCTTTAATCTTTGGAGCGCCGGAAAATCTTATATAAGACGCTCTCCATAGGCTATACAATCATTCTTAAATTGCAACGAAACTTACTAGTCTTTGTTTTTTTGGAGGTCGTTGATCACGAAAAAAAAGGCTTTGCGGTTGACACCCCCTAAAAAAGTACCCCCGATTCTTATATCAATGTAAGATTGAGTTTTGAGTAAAAATATAATTTCATTTTATATTTCATGTGTCTTTGCACTATGAACGGTGGCAGATACCCCTGAGGGAATATCTCGTGGACGTTTCTGACAGTAAACGAATGAAAACCAATTCTTGTTGCTATTTCCAGGGATGTTTCTGAGTTAGACGATATTTGAAAATATTTTTACAACGCGTAATAAATTACTTGTTTAGAATCAACTGAAAATACTGAAAACTCAAAAAAAAAAATTCTAAAAACAAAAAAACAAAATACTAAAAACTCAAAAAAAAACGGAATACAAAAAACTAAAAAAATAGTAAAAAACGAACAAAAAAGGAAGCCACAGTCTCTCTACGTCCTCGTCGTTGGCTTACTGGACTGTAATACTGAAGGAGAGACCATCAATCAGTCACACACTGAACGGTAAAATGATTCCAAAATCACCATAAAAACCAATCCGATTTTGAATCGACGGAGGGAAAATGTGTTTACGCTTCGTATTGGCTAGTGACAGCCTACTATGTTTTTTCCAACCTATTCTTGTAAATTATCTATTTCAGGAATAATTTTTTTTTAGTTCAATTGAATTATTGACTGACCCTTGAATGGCCAATAAATATTTTATAGTGAACGTCGTTTAAACTTTGAAAAAATAATTTTCTTACCCAGTGAGAGAAAAAATGAGCAATACGTACTCTCCCCTGAAAAGGGTAAGTATTATATACTTTATTGTTGTAAACAAAATTCATCTTTCCTGATTTTGGAGAATTTTCTACTCTCAAAAACTTATTACAAAGTAATATTGTAGATACTTACGGCCTTAGAGTCCGAGAAAAATGATAAAAGGGGTAGTTTATAATCAGAAAGGGGTGGTTTTTTGAAGGGTAACGCAAAAAATTACTATCCTAATCGCATTCCTCGTCCTCAAAAACCCCATAGAAATTTAGGTACTTGGAATTTTAAAAAATTAAAAAATTTCCGGATCGTTAGCTGGACTTTAGTTAATAGGACTGGACGTTAGTTAACTTACCCTCGTACCACAATTCGAACGAAATTATTCATCATTAACATCGTATTTTCTGGAGACTCTTCTCCAAGATAAATATTGTTATCGTTTACAACAATGTAAATGGGCAGCAAATAACTCGAATATAAAAAGTTCAGCAAGAAATAAATGAATTTTTGGTGCAAACTTTGTTTTCTGTTCAATAAAAATGCAAAAACTTAGAAAGCACATTTAGAATATCATTTTGCATCAACATGCAAGCAACACAACAGCAGACTATCAATGAAGAGCAAATCTTTTAATGTTGCAAACCATCACATGAAACTTACAAATACACATAAAATAAACAAAAAATTGAGAAAAAACTAATTATTTTTCTGAAAACCCCACGTGTGAAATTAGAAGAAACAGTAAAAGTAACAAGTAAATAAACATTAGTATTTTACACAAATAGGAATATTATTAACAGAACCTCGAAGGGCGTCCTTTTTAAAGCAACTCTTTTTCAATAATGTTTATTCTACGTTTCTGTGTGTCTTCCTTCAAAAGGTCTAAGCATATAAACTGTTCCCTATAAATTTTCCCAGATAGCGATTTAAATTACGTTTTAAAATATCTCAATTAAATGTTCCTGTACTTTTAAAGGAACATAATTTTGCATGTTTTTCAAATGTTATTACAAAAGTATCGCCTCAAAAAGTGTGCTTTCTATGAGGTTTACCATAATTATTTACTTTTTGCATTATTCTTGAACATAAAATAAAGTTTTCACCAAAAATTCATTTATTTCTTGCTGACCTTTTTAATATTGAGTTTTTTGTTGCTCATTTACATTGTATTGAACAATAACAATATTTTTCTTGTAGAATAGGTAGTCTACAGAAAATACGATTTTAATGATGAATGATTTAGTTCGAATTGTGGTACGATTCGGATTATGGGACATTCCATGTCCAAAAAGCGTTGATGAAAAACCTTTTGAATGCCTCAAAACGTTCGTATGCTCAAGAGCTTTCGGATGAAAACTGGCCATTTTCAAGATTTTTGTTAATTCAATATGGCGAGCATAAAATGGCGCCTACACTAGATATTTTAAGAAACAGCTCAATTCCCGGTAGACCTTTCTATGAAGCAAATATTAGCGAGATTTACATTTTATGATTCGCTGAACACAAATTTGGGGATCTCAAGGGTCAGAGATTCAAAGTGGTCAGAAAATGAGTTACGGACGTGTTTTTGACTGGTTTTTTGTAATTTTTTCAACATATTACTCTTGGAAAAGGGTTTTTGACTAAATTTACTAATCTAATGTTTTTCGGTATGCTGAAATCGATTTTTCGATTATAGAACTTAAAAACTTTGGGTCTTGAGATAGGGCCATTTACCATAAAGATTTGACCATTTTTTGACCATAATTTTCAATGAAAGAGGATTTTTTTCTCAGAGTAACAAAGTTCTTTATATTTATCGACATGGCAAATTCGATTTTTTTGGTTCTTGAAATCAGAAAATGGAAGGGTAATGAGGTAGAGCTAAAATTTGAAAATTTTTTGCAAAAATTTAAAGGGTAAATTACCACGAGTAGTTGATATAATGTTGTTAACGTTTCCCTTCTTTTTCTTTTCAGGTGAAGCTGGAGCAGAACGTGGGCAAGCCGTCCCGCGTCATCCACATCCGGAACATTCCAAGCGACGTCTCCGAGGCGGAGATCATCCACCTGGGGCTGCCGTTCGGCCGCGTCACCAACGTGCTGGTGCTGAAGGGCAAGAACCAGGCCTTCCTCGAGATGGGCGACGAGGCGTCAGCCACCTCGATGGTCAGCTACTTCTCCAGCTGCATCGCCCAGCTGAGAGGCAGGGCCGTCTATGTACAGTATTCTAATCATAAGGAGCTCAAAACCGACCAAACACACTCGAACGCGGTGAGTGACGAACCTTTCACGCTCTCTTTTGTACCCATTTTTTTGCCTGCTAAAAAGTCTCAATGGGGAATCGTTTCGTTTGGTGTCATGTTTTTAAATCCTTTGTGACTGTTAAAAATATGATACTTGAACGGAAAAATGTCGCTTTACAGGGTGGTTCGTAAATACCATGAACTTATACAACTTTGAGCCACTTTTGAGGTTTTTTTAACTGTGATTACTTTATTATGCATCGTATATCAATGAAATTTTTACCCAACGTACCTACACATTTCAGTTATCAAACGACATGATGGTAAAAATTCAATCTTGTAGGCGAGGAGAGGGGGAACTTTTTTTGTGGCACATTCTTGTACCCCATGAGGGTACAACAATGTTTCTCTATTTCTTTTTTTAGCTTGAAAAGATATGATAATCGACCAATGGCAACTTGTAATGGTTTTCTTGTTATTCGGCATGTTGACTTTGCTAAGGGCAGAAACCAATATTTCTCTAAAATTTACATTTTTGTTCCAAGTTTTTTTAAGAAACGTTACAATACAAAGAAATGCAAAACAGTTCCTTCTTTTTTTTTTTATTCAAATACAGTAACTATGTAGAAAATAACATTTTCCCTCTTGAAGAGTAACCTTTATAAACACAAAATAAAATTTCTCAAAATCTTTTCCTCACTCAAAAACTTTTTACGAATGTTATTACTTAGAAAAAAATCACAATATTAGTAGAAAATACCACAACTGTACGAAGCTCAAAGTCCCAATACATTAGGTAACTATGTAGAAAATAACATTATCTTCTTGTAAGTGACCTTCATAAATTTTGTAAAATAAAATTTCTCAAAACTTTGCGTCTTGGCAAAAAGTCAATTTAGCGAGAAAACAAAGACAAAAAAAAACAAAAAACAAGAAAACATGGCCTGAAAGGGGGAAAACTTGGTGGCACAAAGTTGTAATTTACAACATCGTGCCAAAAACGATGGCACTAAGTTGCACCGTGATGTTCCCATTTTTGACATTTGTTGACGTTACGCAGAAAATAACGCACTTTTGAAAACGCCTAATATGGTCATTTCTACCTGAAATTATAAGGTAGAATATACAAACTTATCAGATTCGTGAACTAGTTACAACTGGTGTAGCCAGATGAACCTCACTGGACAGTCACAAAACTGAGTAAAAACGGGAAACCGATAACCATTATGTCACTGCCACTGAGATTCACTGATAACCTGTTGTATTGATCTCCACTGCCACTTGAGATTTTTTCCAAACTCTCTGCCAGAGCTACTAGAGGATGCAAACGTTCAAAAAACGTGTGTGGTACATAGTTGTATTGGGTGGCCAAAGTTGTATGAGTTGACTGTAATAGTTAGGGTCAGGGAAAGTGTGTTACAACGCTGGATCGGACTCGTAATCCGTCATGTCATTGACGGAAGACCAAAAAGACAGGAGACAGGAGTAAAAATTATATATGAGAGACCAAAAAGACGGGAGTAAAAATGTGTTCATAATGTACATACCTATCGCTTGTGTCATTCAGAAACACCGACTCTCTTCATTGCTTGAGCGTACATTGCCACAACCAGTAGCCTTTCTGCATTTCTTCTCGTTAAACTTACAATACTAAATTTCGACGGCGGAACGCTTGCTACGCTATATGAATAAATTGCATATAGCCTTCCCTCGAGCGCGCCACGGGAGAGTCCTAGCGCGTGACCAGGTCTGGTCAGTGGCGTACGTATACACGGGCAAGAAATAAACGCGTACATAATTTACAAGGCGCTTAAAAAAAAGATTTATACTTTAATTATCATGAAGTTTAGAGTTCTGATCCTGCGTTGTATCACACTTTCCGGACCTTAATAATGATACATAGTATATCAGCGGATGCCTGAGGTCAAAAATAATATGATTTATCTACACTTACTTGTAGTTTAATTGTTGATGATAACCAAGATACAAGGTGTCAAAGTATTGAGGGGTAACACTACGGTGTGGGGTCAAAATCAAATCATATCATCATATATCGAAAAATCTAGCAAACCACCGTAGAACTTTTCGAAATATTGATAAAAAAAAATGGCGTCAGTTTAAAGAAAAAACACGTTTTTTTTTGGAAAAAATCGGCCGAAAATCGGCTATAAAATCGGTAAATTTTCATAAATCAAAAAGTTCTGCGGGCGGGCAAAAGTTTGAAAAACATGTTTTAGAAGAAAACGCGTTTAAAGTTTCAAGACGTGTTTACTTCATGAAATTTTCAAAATACAGGCATGTTAATTCTTATACCTTTAATCTGCTATACCAGGACCATATATCATCCTTTCCAAATTATCGATCGGGCCGCAGATACTCCAAAATGCTAGGCTATACTGGGTGTAACAGAATCATGGTACACCCCCTTTTCTCCTTTAGTTTTCAAGGTAATTAATTGAAATTTGGGATATCCTATATACATAATAAGAGGCACTGTCTGACATACAAGTGATTTTTTTCCACTTCCGGTTTCGCCAGAAGTGACACTAACTTTCGATTTTTTAAATGGAACACCCTGTATATTATTGCATTTTTTTGAATCCTGCATAATTTTCTGAATTCAATGATACCAAATCAAGTAACATTTCAAACGTCAATATTTCTTACAATTATAATTTCTAGTTTTCCATTTAAGTAGGCCATGACGGTTCCGATATATTCTAAGTGACCCATGTAATGCTACAAAAATCAAAATCCCGTCAAAAATACTAAATTATGTGATTTATGAGCAAATAAAGTTCATCAAATCTTTTCTCATAGCTGTAATTTTGTTTGTATTTATCGCACATATTAATACAACATAAGAATACATTACTTATTAATAGTAATAATAAATTGTACTACGGTACCGATATGGTTCCATTTGAAAAAATTGAGTTCTGCTCCAAAAACAATTTTAATGAACTTTATTTGCTCATAAATCACATAATTTAGTAAGTTTTTGACGGGATTATGATTTTTGTAGCATTACATGGGTCATTTACATAATTGGCCGTCTGATAAAAAGGAAAAGTAAAGATTATAATTGTAAAAAAATATTTACATTTGAAATGTCACTTATTTGATATCGTTGGATTCAGAAAATCATGCAGAATTCAAAAATGCAATAATATACAGGGTATTCTATTTAAAAATCGAAAGTTAGTGTCACTTCCGGCAAAACCGGAAGAGGAAAAAAAATCACTTGGATGTCAGACAGTGCCGCTTATTATGTATATGGGATATCCCAAATTTCAATCAATTATCTTGAAAACTAAAAGGAGAAAAGGGGAGTGTACCACGATCCTGTTACACCCGGTATATGATACTAAAAATACCGCAGCAGAGCGGTATTTCCGAACATTTCGGAGCGACATAGTTGTTTCACAAATTAGGTTAAAAATAATTGTTAAACATTTTTCCCATCAATAATTCCGTTTGGATAGTTTGGATTCTTGGGATGTTTTTGCATTTAAGCAAAACAAAAATCGAAAAAAACAGTTTTCCAGAGGGTTCTAATCCCTTAAGGTAATTTGGATATCATTTAAGCCAATAAAAAATTACAATGTAGTGTTACCCCTTAATATAATAGATCATTACCATTATTTTAAATGAGTACAGTATCCTTGAAAATACTCAGATGCAAATTTTCAGACAGATATTATTTGTAGTTATTCCAAAACGTTTTACAGGCTCCTTATTAGTGAAGTACTCGGTGTAATATCCACGTTTTAAAAACTGTATGTATGTCACCGATAGAATGAATGCCTGTGGAGAATGTCCGCGAGAAAAAGTTCGCCGTGCATCTTGCGAAACGACAGTAAAAAAAAGATGAGAAAAACCGGGGAGGAAAGCATCAGGCGGATCTTCCTCTACAACAATGTCGCCTGCCGCATAAATGACTTCCGTTGTTCGCCGCACCAAACAAACGGACCCGCCGCCGCCCGGAAAGTTTTCCACGGGAAATTTTCACACGCAAGCACAATATAAGCGGGCCTTTTAACGAGCTGCTTTCTTTGGAAAATCGCTTTACATTTGTACAACTCCCGGGCGGCGCGGCAGTCGCTTCTGCTGGTGGAAGTTGTCACTCTCGTGTTCCGCGTCCTCTCTTTTTTTTGTCTCTCTTAAACGCCGAGTCGTCTCGAATGAGAACACGAAAAACTTAAGGAAAAGTCAACGCTGACACCATTCCTTCTTCGAGGGAGAAACGGCGTAGCGTTGAGTTGAGAGCAAAAAAAATGACGAGCACATTAAATTTTATGCTGGGTGATATTTTGTTATAATCCATATCTGTTAAGCAATTGCTGTGTGTTGTTAGTTCAACACTTACCAAGGTGTGTAAATTAAGTAATGAGACAGAGATTTTTTTTAATTTTTTTTATTCGAATAGAATTACAATTTAGTATTGTCTCCTTCAAAATAACTTCCTTGGGAAGCCACACAGCGCGTTTTCTTTGGTCCCAAAATGGCGTACCTTGAGGTGATTTCAATCTCGGGAAGAGAAAAAAGTCACAAAGACTCAAGTCAGGCGAATAAGGACGCTGATAATGTTTTTACTAGCTAAAAACTCGTTTACTGAAATTGCTGTGTGCCAAGGCGCATTGGAGTGATGCAACATACAGTTGTTCTTGATGTTTGGTCTCACACGCACGACCCTTTTCGAAATATTTCAAAAACATCTCTGTAAAAGTGTTGATTTACTGTTTGGCCTGGTGGCAAAAACTCTTTGTAGACAATTCTCTTGCTATCACAAAGCAAATACGATTTGATCTTCAACTGCCATTCTTGCTTCGAGTGTCCACACTTCTGTCTCCGATCGCCCAAACACCTGATCGCATCACCGTGTAGCTCCAAAATTAATGTTTTGGGGTCACCATTTTTAAACACATACTCATCCCCATTCGAAAATGAACCGGTTTGACTTAAAAACGAGTAACCGACGATCGAACGCACAAATGACAGTTACACGTTGAATGAACCTTTCTCTTTAACTTGACTGAAAACGGGTGCATGTAGGCATATTAACGTCGTACCGTTCCGCTGTCCAAGTCCGTAGCTAAACCTGCTAGTACACCGTTGCTCAGATTGGTCACTATTTCAACAGCAACGTTGCCAGTCGCATTACTTAATTTACGCACCTCGTAAATAGAAAAAACTTTTTCTATTTTGAACACGCAGAATTTTGACGTAAGCGTCAATACGTATGGAGTTGTTTAGATATTTTTTTACATTTGCTTTAATTTTGAGGAAAATTGAAGTGACTTCCCTTTCATAAAAACAAATTTATCTCGGCCATCTCTGACACTTCTTTTGGTAAATTGATTGCCCTGTATACTGGCGCCTTCGCCATTTTATAAAACACCATTCTTTCTAATTCGAGAAAAAACTAGTATTTTTATGACGGGCTCTACTCGTCAAGGTCGTTTCAAGGTCAGATCATTCCCTCAGCTCTACTCCACTGACGCGAAACGGCGAAACGAGTACCTACATAGTATTTCAACTTACAACAAAACTGAACAAAGAATCGGGCGAAACGAAGGCACCTCATCCGATATTCTCTCTGGGATGCATGCAGAGGCTGTAATCGCGTTTCGTACGGCCGCACGCCCCAACAAACGCTCAACCGAGTTAATCAACGTTCGGATTTCGATCCCATTTAACAATACGCTCCCGGTATTATGCGGTATGTATTACGCAGGCACAGGTATAACCGCAGCAATTACGTCAAACCGACAATGCGGTTAGGTTTATAGTTTAAACGCGAATGGGGTTTTTATTAATTATCATGACTGATATCAACTGTTAATTAAATGCGGGCCGCGCGGGCAGTTCGCCAGTTCGCGCGATAACCAGATTACTATGTCTAACGAGACCTTTACACGAATATACGAGGTGTGGCTATTAAATAACCGAACTGCTGTCATAACACTTTTTGTTCGTTACCAATTTTACAGTAGCGACTTTTTCGCGTTCAATGTACTCCCCTTGGCGATCTCTACACCGCTCCATACAACTTTTCCATCGTTGAAAGCAGTGCTGGAAGTCCGCTTCTGTCAGCTAGTTCGGAACCTCCGTCGCTTTTGCTTTAACCGCTTCCACACTTTGGAATCTTGTCCCCTTCAGCGCCGATTTCACCTTGGGAAATAAAAAAAGTCACAGGAGGCAAAGTCGGGCGAGTATGGTGGATGATCTAACACAGTAATGCCGTATTTTGCAAAAAACGCCTTCACAGACAAAGCAAAATGGGCCGGTGCATTGTCTTGGTGAATTTTCCAGGATTTGATCTTCCACAAATCGGATCTTCGTCTTCTCATACACTCACGAAGGGCCGTCAGAACCTGGATCTTCGCGGATTAATTTACCAGTTTTTTCAATGTTTTCGTCCGATTTTGTCAGCTGGTTGAGAGCCTCCCGTCGCTTTTGCTTTAACCGTTTCCACACTTTCGAATCTTGTCCCCTTCAGTGTCATCGTGTCTAACAAGCTTGGATCAGTGTCAATGTTGTTTAGAATGTCAGCGCAAATGTTCATTATTGTTTCCTTTTGCTCGGGAGTGAGGAGTTTTGGCACCATTTTTTGCGCAAACTTTGCACATGTTGAACGATTCATGCAAAATCTGGCGAACACATTCTTTGTCGATTCCTGTTATTTCAGCAAGCCCTCGAATGCTTAAACGACGATCTTCATGGATTGATTTACCAATTTTTTCAATGTTTTCGTCCGTTTTTGACGTTGACGACCGTCCGGGTCGCGGATCGTCTTCGGTCGTTTCACGTCCCTCTTTAAACCGTTTAAACCGTTTAAAAACTTGTGTTCGATATAGACATTCATTCCCGTACACTTCTTTTAACATTACATAAGCTTCTGTTAAAGTTTTCCCCAGTTTAACAAGAAACTTGAGATTAACTCGTTGCTCCATCTGAACACTTTTTTTCGACGCGTCACTGGTGCGTAGACTAATTCAAACGACTGCTATGGTCAAACTGGGTGACCCACTGGCTTGTCCAGCGGGCTCAGGGGTGGGAAAAGTGTCACCAGACACAGTTCTGTTCAAACTTGTCGCGACACGCTCGCACGCGCTGATAGCAGCATCAATTCGGTTATTTAATAGCCACACCTCGTGTATCACACTACTCAACGTATTGCGTATAGCGGAGGTTGTACAACAGCTCCAGCTGTCCCAGGACTACTGCAATCGAATCAAATCGAGGCAACCCCCATCACGCGCTGCTCGGTTGTCTGTGTGTTGCGTAACTTTAGTAATGAGTGAAATAATCACTTACGTAACAATTGTTATTGTTTTCATCGGTTTCTATCCACGCCGTTGTGTGGTGGCGGCGCTCGCGTTTCTAATGCAAATTGTAAATGACGCACGAGAATCCCGGAGTTTCGCAAGGCGAGCCGCACCGTGGGTCACGGGGTCATCGCGGCGATCGTAGCAGTAACGAGGCCGCATTAAAGTAATTGGCCACGCGGTTCGACCGGCGCCTTCTACGGGGACATTGTGTCGGAGACAAAAGAAAACCGATGCGAAATGATTACCACTCGTCAGGGCTAATCCAGAATCCCTTGACCCAGCTCGACATACACTTATTTCTCTCCTTGTTTCTCTCCAATCTACATAAATATGCAGATCGAAGGACTCTTCTGATCCGAGTCACTCATATTGTAAGACAAAAAAAAAACTTCCTTAAAGTGTGTCGTGGAATCGATCCCATTTGTCTTGAATTATTGAGGATTTTGCTGTATTAAGCAACTGCAAAAAGGCAGTGGCAGACCTGTACAAAAAAGTTTTGTGAAAGAGAAGAAGTGAGGCAAATTCAAAGCCCCAGATTCGGCGTTTGACCCAGCAAGTAAATGTATCCCAAGGAACCTGCAATATAATCGTGAAATGTGAGCTGCATATACACGCTTACCGTCTAAGCTCAGTCCAAGAGTTGTTGCCAAATGACCAGCCGCAACGAATTTTCAGAGTGGTTTATGGATAATTTGTATAATAATGAAAACGTCTTTGAAAAAACCTTTTTAACTGACGATGCTTGGTTTTACCTATCTGGTTACGTTAATTCTCAATAAATGAGAATGTGGAGCTTTGAAAATCCACATTTCTTTATAGAGAAACCTCTGCATTCTCAGAAAGTCAGCTTATGGGCGGCCACGTCGAAATGAAGGTTAATTGGACCAATTTTTTTTATATATTTGAAGGGACTCTCAATTGGGCGCGATCCCATAATATTCTTGGTTTAAAGATCGATTTTTTGCCTAATGCTTTCAAAATGGCGCCTGAACTGCAACATTTTTGCGTAACAATTCAAGAATTTTTTAATTGGAAAATGATGCACTTTTACAAAAAATTGTCAAGAATAAAAAGTTCTTAAAGTCACCCAGAGAATGCACTCATTTTTTCCAAATTTTTTCAACAATTTTTTGGATTTGCCAATAGTCAATTTTTGCAAAATTTAAAAAATTCTAAAAAATTCAGTGCATTCTTTGCGTGATTTTAAGAACTTTTTTATTCTTGACAATTTATAGTAAAAATACATTGTTTTCGAGAAAAAAATTTCTAAATATCAAATTAGTGTCGAAATTTAGACATTTTATTCTCGAAAACAATGCATTTTTACAATAAATTGTCAAGGATAAAAAGTTCTTAAAATCATCCAAAGAATGCACTGGAATTTTTTTAAGCAATTTTTTAAATTTTGCAAAAATTATTTGCAATCCAAAAAGTTGCTCAAAAATTTTTTGAAAAAATTCCAGTGCATTATTTGAGTGATTTTAAGAATTTTTAATTCGTGACAATTTTTTGTAAAAGTGCGTCATTTTCCAATAAAAAATTCTTGAATTTTTTACGCAAAAATTTTGCAGTTCAAGCGCCATTTTTAACGCATAAGGGAAAAAAATTGATCTTTAAACCACGTATACTAAAAGTTCAAACATTTCTCCACCGGTTAGTGAGGTTCTAGGTCCATTGCAGACCGAAAACCCCTTGAAAATTTGATTAAAAATATGTGCGAAAAACTCTTAAACTGATTTTTTTTCATAATTAATATTTTTTTGGAGGAATTTCATGGATATCATCCGAAAGGGCACGCCTTAAACTTTAAAAATATGTCCCTCTCAAATTTTTCTGTCGCAAATGGTATTAGTTATGAGGCGCTGAAGAGCGATGTACCGGGAGTGGCGTTTTCGGCCGAAACGGGTTAATTTTCTATATATTCATTATTTCCCGAGTAATTGACTACCAAAGTCAAGATGACTTTTTTACTTTGAACGGTGATAACTCCGGCGAAAAATCAACATACAGGGCTTGAAATTCAAATTAAAGAGAATTTAATTATCTAAAAGAGCTTTATGATGACATTATCGAAAAAAAATATTGAAGTCCGTGGACCTCTTAAAAACAAAAAAAATCGACGGTTTTTCGTAAAACTGCTAACGCTAAAAAAATTTACACTCAAGATCAAAAAACGAGAAACTTGGAACTTGAATTGCAGGACTATAATATTCTTAATAATAAAAATTTGAGGACGTTTATTTTGATCCTACGATGCTTTTACGTAAATAATAATATTACACAAGATAGTCAGTAATCTTGGTCCGGTGTCCATAACGTAAGCGGGTTATAAAAAAGTAAGATTTAATCGGTTTTAAAAGAGATAAAAAGTTAACTGCCTCCTGAGCCGGCTTCTGGCGAGCAGAACAAAAAATCTGTCGAATTTATGGTCGCCTAACTCATTACCTGCCTGCCTACCTGGCCGAGTTACGCGCATAAAAAGTTTTACGCCGAGAAGAAAGGGTTCCTTCCGCCATTACTTAAAGGCCCCGCCGTTTCGGGCCTTTTAAAAAGGCCCCATTAAAAGAATAATCGCGAAAGCTCGCGCCCGTTCAAATATTACGACTTTTACGGCCTCCCGTATGCCTAGCGCCATCCGAAAATTTAATAACAATTTCCCTTTTACCTTAATTGTGTACACAAAAAATTTAAAGCGGCCCTCAGACGGCGGCGTATTATGCCGCGCGCGCGGGGCACAAAAGCGCCCAAATTAAATAATGAAATATTAAGAAGACACTTTCCTGGAGCCCGATGAAAAAAAAGGGTGGGGGAAGGGGTAAGGGCGGAACGGGAACGGTAGGGAAGAATCGTTTCGAGTAATTCAATTCCGCGAGGAAAGTTTTCCGACGAGAGTGGAAGAAAAAACAAACGGAAAGCTCTATTCATTTCTGAAACTGTGCCTTGAAATTAACGAAACAAATTTTGCAGGTGCGCCGTATCGGGTGAGGCAGAGCAAAGTTTGCTTGTCTTTTAAAAGGTTCACGGACTTAATTAATTTTTTTCTATAATATCATCGTAAATCTCTTTTAGATAATTTAATTGTCTTTGATTTGACCTATTTTCGACTATACGATGATTTATCGTCATTCAAAGCAAAAAAGTAATTTTTGACTTTGGTAATGAATTACTCGGAAAATAATAATCGCGCAGAAAATTAAAGTAGGGTTTTGAAAACTGCAAAGTGTCCTTTAAAAGTTGTAGTTATTGGTTGTTGCCAAAAAAAATCGAAGCGAAATTGTTGATTGAAAAAGAGGTAAAAAAAAATTGCTTGGTTTGTGGCATTGTTTTCAGAATGGTTGAAATCAACGTAAGGATCGATTTTTTCACTTAAAAAAATTGTTAGTTAGTCAAATTAGAGAATTAAATTATCTAAAAGAGCTTTATGGTGGAATTATCGAAAAAAATGTATTGAAATCCGTGGACCTTTTTAAAATATAAGCAAAAATATCGATGGTTTTGTTATGATTACTCACTTCCAAAAATGTAATGGTTTGAATAAAAACCGCAACACTCAGTATTGAGTTAAGCAATTTATTTGAAATTTTCACATAATTTCAAACATACTATATGGAATTTTAATTCAAACAGACGAAGTGGATTAAGGGGTTATACTAGGTACCCAGGCGCACTGAAAAATGAAACTTTTTTTGGGAATTTTTTTTTTCGATACCTGGATTTCGATAAATGGATCAAAATGAAATTTTGACACTTGTTTATATGGGTATTAATGTATACAAAAGTATTTTTTATATTCATTAAAATTACAAAATAGCGTCTTAACTCCAAGTAACATGAAACAATTTTTTTTCTGGAGAAGGAAATCAGCGTAGGGCTACATTGTCTGTCTTTGTGGTCTTAGGAACAAACACCACTTAGGAACAAAAAAAATTTTTCTTAATCTATATTAGTTTTTCCTTGGAAGTACCCAAGATTTTAATTTTCTTTTTTGAAAATTCGCAAATTGACATCAGTTTTAATTTTTTTTTTTATTTCGTCGTACGTCAAATTGAAAAACACAGTTTCGAGAAAAACGCGTTTAAAGTTTGAAAACGTATTTATTCATATAAATGATACGGCTATTGTAGCGTCCTATTAGCTTCCCTAAGATTGAATAACGAAAGTATAACTCATTTGTACCGACGAAACCTATCAATAGAACTGTAATAATACACGAGAGCGGTTTTTTCAAACGTTCTGGGCGTGTTCGGAAAATAAGCTGTAAATTTTTTTTAAAAGCTTGCCCCCCTAAAATTCTTTTTGAGTATTATTCTTAGATAGTTTATACATAAAAAAAAATAGGAAAAAAATTGCTGGGTGGTATAACCTCTTAATTAATTAATTTTAAATTAATTTAAGTGGATTAATTATTTTTTTATTTATTTATTTATTTTGTAGTCGTGACGCGGCTGGGAGTTTAGAGAGGAATCGCCCAGTACATACAGTCGCGATTATGAATTATAAAGCGGGGGCGGGCGAAAATCAACATTTCGCCGGCCCGGCCGGCCCGATCCTTCGCCTCACCGAATTAAATATTAAAACCAATCAGGCCGTTAATTATTTTCAATATTTATCAGCTCCGAGCCGAACGCAAATTTAATTTATCGGTGGACGTTCGGCCGGCCGTTTCGAATTTCCAATTAATTATTATCGTACCCCGTGCGGTATCCGAATTAATTTCTCTTTTTTTTTTGTCAATGTGCCAAGTAGGGTCCTCTCCGCCGGTCGGCGCAAATATTTGACGAGCGCGAACTTAATAATGACTTTTTTTAACGACTTTTTTAAGAAACGTGCCGACGACTTTTTCCGCTAAAACCTTAGATAATACTTTCGGGGGGATTTAATCTCATTTTAAAAAGAATAGGATAGTAATTGGTTTGCTTCATCGCACTTGTAATGAGTAATTATCATATTTAGTGTTTGAAAATTGTCTCTTTTTTAATTGAAAATTAAAAAAGTTGTAACATTAGACCAGGCGGTATCTGTTTTGGGTTGGAATGTTTCCATATGATCCCTAGTTTTTATTGAAATGCCTCCGGAATATCCTAAGAAATGATAATTTCGATATGTGCCAGTTGAAAAAGTAGTGAAAATTTGGTTATCAAACGAAATCTAAAACATCCGTTCGCCCCTCTTTTCTTTTAGATAACTCGAGAACGATTCATTTTTGAGAAAAGTTGAAGATGTAAACATGTTTTGTTATTAAATTTAATTAAACACGTACGAAATTAGAAATTAAAAATGCGTTATTATTGTAAATGCTAATATGTAGTTTTAAAAGTTTGTCTAGGCTCTCCTAATGAACAGATTTTAAATTTTAAAATAAGGATCAAACGCTCAATTATACATAAAAAAAGTCAGATTGATCAAGGCTTTTTTGACGCCTCTATAAAGTTTGGAAAAATATCTTTTTTTTTTCTGGTCTGAATTGCAAAATTATTGTGCAAAAACTGCCAGGCCGATTTGGATAAAATTTCGTGTATTGTTTTATCACATCAAAACATTGTTTGAACCACGATCTGAAGGTCATATGTGTAATCTAAGTCGTCGAAAAAAAAATCATGAAGAAACTTTGTTTTTCTTCAATTTGTTTTCCAATTACTGCTATTTTTGCAATAATCTAAAGAATTTTTTTAATTCATAATCTAAACCATCTTATATAAAATTGATTAACAAGATCAACTTCAACTTTTCTTCAAAATGAGTGTGTAGTTCACGAATTGTCTAGAACAAAGGGAAAAATCATGGATATTTTAGAGTATGATCATATTCTTATGATCATATGGAAAAAGTCCAAACTACCTCATTTGAAAACAGATACCGCCTGGTCTACATCCCTAGAGTCATAATAATTCCGTGTAGTTTAACAACAACAGTGCGTTTCCAGTCACACGGTATAATGTAATATGTAATAATCACTCAGTGGTTTCCGGGTATTGCTGTGTATGGTGAATTTCCATTCTTGACATTCGCCGGTCGTACTTTTTCAGAAGTTACTCTGAGCACTGACTTGAGAAGCCAGAAGAAGAGAACAGTATGATCGACGAAACGTCAATAATGGAAATTGAAACCGCCTTTACTCTAAAAGTGTGATAATCAGTTGGCCGCCAACTATGAAAAAATGTATTATTAAATTATGTAAAATGTATATATTAAAATTCATTTGTCTGCTTCTGTTGCAAGTATTTACCATTAATTATTTAAGTCGTTATTCTTAGAAGTTAGAAGCCAGAGAGTGCCAAATTAATATTAAATTTTTATATGTTAACCTTATATGAGTTTAGACAATGTTTGTTAATAATTAACAAAAACTTTTTTGTTGCTAGGTATTTGAAAGAATATCCGTATCCGATATTTTTCATAAAATACTACCTGAACAGTTTTTGTTGACAATGACAATAATAACTCGGAAAATTACAATTTCTAATTGTTGAATAATTTCTACTATCGGTTAAAAATACAATACGTAAATCGAACAATGCGAAATTAAATTGAATAGAACGGTGAAAAAAAAAGCACGGCTGTTTTGCCCCTCGATTCTAGACGAATTATTCATTTGCCTAAAATACAATACAAATTTAAAATATCTCGCATATTACCATTCCCATGGCAAAAGCTTGCCGATTGAAATATTAATTATCTGTTCAGTTCATATCCCGCATTTTGTAAAGTGCACAAAACCGCATATAGCCATTGGACGAAATGAATACCCGAATCATTATTAATATATGATTTTACACACATTGAACTGTGCCTCTTAAAATAGGCATAGAGGACTTATTATTAATATTTCAGTATTGCATTGAAATTATATATGTATAGTACAATAGGTACGTACATGTAGTGCGTTTATATTGTAGTATTGATGTTAATTTGGTGATTTATTTTGCATTATTCCGGGTAGTAAATGTGAAATAAAATTTGTAATACTTTCGTAGTTGAAAATAAAATTAATCCGTAGTGTTGTATTTATTTTTTGTTAATAAAGGGAACCTAAGATAATGTTCTACTACAGTACCAATTTTGACAGTAACAATTTCGAAGCACAATTTATGAGATAGAAGTATAGAGACCCAAAAAAACGTCCATCAACTCTGGCTATGAACGAGAGAGATGGAAATAGCGGTCATGTCGAAGCTTTTCGATTATGTCAAACTTTTGACAAGTGACTGTCACAATTTGTAAAATAAACAATGGCTGTCATATGATGGGACAGTCTTGACAAGTAAATAAGGTTATACATTCGATTAAGATTAGAAATACGTATTTTTTTTCTCGGCCAACTTTGATGACGTTTTTTTTTTGATGTCTATATATTTACTTTTATTACATTGATGCAAAAGTTGAATGAGAGAGATGGAAATAGCGGAATGTCGAAACGGAAATTTTTGAAGTGGTTGTCACAGTTTTAAAATAAATAATGGAATATATATTTAATGAAGAAGAGATGTTTCACTTGAAATTTATTTTATAAATGGCAGTAGAAAGATAATATTATACTGAAAATTATTATTAGCTTGGATTTGATATGGATTTATTATATTTTGGTTATATTATGGTGGAACTACTACACTTTTCTCGACGCGCGTTTCGCCAACCAAGTTGGCATCTTCAGGAGAAGATTAAAACTAAATTCTAGCCTACACACTTGCACTATTTATACCAAATTTGTTGCCACGGTTCACTGAACCGTAACTGTCTTTGTTTATCAGAGCAAACAGTGGACTGGTGGGTATCGGACCATTGTCCTTATTCATACTATTGTTACACTTAATGATTTCTAAACTTTCAAAAGCATCCAACTGTCTACTGTTTGTTACATTTCTAATTAATTTTAAATTATTTATATCTATCCTATGGTTGTTGTCGAAAGCATGTTGGGCAACACAAGATTTTTCAGTTCTGCCATATTTCAAATGAGCCATGTGTTCTTTAAATCTAGTCAATATAGATCTTTTTGTTTGCCCAATATACTTTTGATCACAATCTTTACAACTTATTTCGTATATTCTGACTTTTCGTTATTGTTGATTTTATCTTTTGGGGTTACCCAAAAGCGTCTGTGGTTTATTTTTAGAATTATAAACCAAATTGATATTTATATTTTTAAAAATCTTATCTAGTCCGCGGGTGAATTTAGGTTCATATGATAACGAAGCAAATTTCGAATTGTCAGTATCTCTACGAAAAGTCGTGGAATTGTACAGGGTTCTCTTAAATTTATGCTTCCTTATTAACTTATCTATTAAATGGACTGAGTAACCGTTACTCTTAGCTATATTCTTAATTAATTGTTTCTCATGTTCAAACCTCTCTTTACTGAGGGGGAAATTTAACAAACGGTGAATTAGAAAATTAAAACTTGCCATTTTATGTTGAAAAGGGTGGTGTGAATCGTTGGGAATATATCTAAGAGTCGCGGTTTCTTTCCTATATACATCAAACTCTAACTTATTTTCACTATTTCTAATAACTAATACATCTAAAAATGGCAGCTGTTCATTGTGTTCCACTTCATATGTAAATTTTATGGTAGGGAAACGGTTATTTAATTTGGCAACAAAATTATCTAAACTAATTGCTTTTGTATCAAATACCGCGAAGATGTCGTCCACATAGACAAAAATTACAATTGTCAAATCCAGTAATACCTAAATTGTATTGTTTACCAAAAATACATAAACCAGGAAAATCTGTAAGACCAATTGTCTCAGCGATAGGATCCCCAACTTATAATTTGTCAAAAAGGTTAACTAACGAGTTCGAAAATTTACCTATTGCACAAACAAGTTTTTCAGTTAAAAATTCTAGTGAGTTCATTGACAATATCAAAAATATCCAATTGCGAGAAGGTGAAATTTTGGTCTCGTTTGATGTATGCTCATTGTTTCCAAGTGTTCCAATCCCACAAACTTTGGACTACCTCAGGGAATTACTCGAATTAAATGGTTTAGACGATAGAATTATTAAGGAATACATTCGGCTTACCAGTATTTGTATGAATCAAAATTGTTTTCAGTATAATGGTGAATATTTTCAACAACATGAGGGAACGGCAATGGGTAACTCCTTGTCACCTTTCATTGCAAATCTTTTTATGAGTAAATTTGAGACAGAAGTAAAAGATAAATTCGAGTATTTCCCTAGAGTTTGGTTCAGGTATGTGGACGACATCTTCGCGGTATTTGATACAAAAGCAATTAGTTTAGATAATTTAGTTGCGAAATTAAATAACGTTTCCCTACCATAAAATTTACATATTAAGTAGAACACAATGAACAGCTACCATTTTTAGATGTGTTAGTTATTAGAAATAGTGAAAATAAGTTAGAGTTTGATGTATATAGGAAAGAAACCGCGGCTCTTAGATATATTCCCAACGATTCTCACCACCCTTTTCAACATAAAATGGCAAGTTTTAATTTTCTAATTCACCGGTTGTTAAATTTCCCCTCAGTAAAGAGAGGTTTGAACATGAGAAACAATTAATTAAGAATATAGCTAAGAGTAACGGTTACTCAGTCCATTTTAATAGATAAGTTAATAAGGAAGCATAAATTTAAGAGAACCCTGTACAATTCCACGACTTTTCGTAGAGATACTGACAATTCGAAATTTGCTTCGTTATCATATGAACCTAAATTCACCCGCGGACTAGATAAGATTTTTAAAAATATAAATATCAATTTGGTTTATAATTCTAAAAATAAACTACAGACGCTTTTGGGTAACCCCAAAGATAAAATCAACAATAACGAAAAGTCAGGAAAATACGAAATAAGTTGTAAAGATTGTGATCAAAGGGCAAACAAAAAGATCTATATTGACTAGATTTAAAGAACACATGGCTCATTTGAAATATGGCAGAACTGAATAATCTTGTGTTGCCCAACATGCTTTCGACAACAACCATAGGATAGATATAAATAATTTAAAATTAATTAGAAATGTAACAAACAGTAGACAGTTGGATGCTTTTGAAAGTTTAGAAATCATTAAGTGTAACAATAGTATGAATAAGGACAATGGTCCGATACCCACCAATCCACTGTTTGCTCTGATAAACAAAGACAGTTACGGTTCAGTGAACCGTGGCAACAAATTTGGTATAAATAGTGCAAGTGTGTAGGCTAGAATTTAGTTTTAATCTTCTCCTGAAGATGCCAACTTGGTTGGCGAAACGCGCGTCGAGAAAAGTGTAGTAGTTCGGTGTTTCGTGGAAAACGTCCAGTTTTTTGTTTCTACGCCGAAGGTTCCAGTATCCACTCAGGTCTTATTAATACTTAAAATATTTTTTTCCGTTTAGTTGCCAGATATTTTGTTACATTTTATTTGTTTTGTTAAGTTGTGACATTATGATTTTGGTTTTTTGAAACCATTAATTAAAACATACTTTTAAATTCTTTAAGTTCTTATGCACTGTCAGCTGCGTTAGTCAATTTTTGCTTCATTATACATAAAAACAGTCTAATACGCGAAAAATGCGTTTGTCCGAACATATTGTATATGTACATGTATATGTGAACAAAGTACCCATCACATAATGTGACAGCCTTTACAATGCATTGAGCTTATAAACTTAAGATTAAGAATATAAATACGTATTTTTTTGCTCAACCAACTTAGATGTCTTTTTTTTTTTGGATGGCCCAATATAATGTTTTATATCTACCATATGTATATCTAATAATTTTTGCAATATTTACAGTTTTCAGTCACAAATGACAGTTGATGATCTTTCATTTTGCCACACTTTATATATGCCAGCTACACTGTAGTATTTTAGGGCTTTTCTAAAGCAACAAAAATGTTGCGGCGATTTGCGACAACAAATTGCATAGCGGAAATCCTTGTCGAAGAACTTCGATTGCCTAATTCCGAGGGCCCTTTAGCGGTGCGCCGCGTAACGTTTAAAAGGGCCGCAAATTATTTTATCGCCCGATTTTTCCTGCGATCTGTGGCGGCGAAGGAGGAGAAAAGCAGTCGACATTCGTCGGCCCCGCGGGGATCCGAAAAATCAAGAGCGGCCGGATCTAATGAGCCGTCTAAATGGATTTCGGCGTTCGCTTTCAGGCCCACGCCCGCCGCCGCCGCGATCACAATGAGATCCATATTTCTCCCCGACTTACTTTGATCGGATATCGAGATCGAAGGCCGGCGATTGGCGACGCTCAATTTTTTCTCGGCGACGGCTCTTCCGAACGCACGTACAGCGTGTTCCTTTTTAACGACTTCGAACCGGTAAAACTACCCTCTTTTCGCGAGGACATTGCAGGTTTTTTTACGGCATACAAAATGCAAATTTTCACAAAATTCAAGTCCTAAGAAAAATATTTTTTTACCATTATAACATTATAATCTGAATGAATTGAGAGATTAATAAAAAAAAAACAAAGTAGAACAAAATACGAGGTGTGTATATTAAGTAATGAGACTGGTTTTGTAATTTTTTTTTATTCGAATAGAATTACAATTCGGTATTGTCTCCTTCAAAATAACTTCCTTGGGAAGCCACACAGCGCTGGAGACGGTTCTTCCATTCCTCATAGCAGTGCTGGAACTCATATTATACTGAAATAGCCTTCAGCTGATCGTATACAGCCGTTTGAATGTTTTCTATGGTCCCAAAATGACGTCCCTTGAGGTGAGTTTTCAATCTCAGGACAAGAAAAGTCCCGTCACAAGGACTTAAGTCAGGCGAATAAGGGGGCTGAGGAGCCACAGGAATGTTTTTACTGGCTAAAAACTCATTTACTGTAAAAGTGGTGATTTACCGGCTTCCATTTCAATTGTATCGGTTCTTGAAGATGAAGGCCTTCCGCTGCGTGGCTCATCTTCAATCGACTCTCTTCCTTCTGAGAATACCCTTAAACCACCGAAAAACCTGCGGTCTTGAAAACACACTGTTGAGGTTTTGCAAAAAAAGGTCTGAAGCAAAACCTGATAGCACACCGTTGCTCAAAATAATTGCCACTAATTTTTAAAACGCACTAGAAAAAAAAGGTTTACGAAAACAGTCACAAAGAACAAACAAATGGCTCTAACAAGTTCAAACTTGTACTGAAGGTGCATTACATGTTAACCTACTGCCCTTCCAAGCCCCATTACTTAATTTACACACCTCGTAGTTTAGTTGATTTTAATAATTTTTTTATAAATGTTGTTTTTCATCATTTTTAGTCATTTATAACCGCATTAATATGTATGTGTAGAGTAACTAGGTTTACAAAATCTGAGAAGTTATGGAACACTGTATATTGTTTGCCTAGTCTGCTTCCTGGAATGTTTCCCTTTTCAATCTTTTCAATTTTCATCTTGAAATATTCTTTTTGTAGGCCTTGTCGAGCCTGTGTATCGGAAACTTTCAGATTCCGTATTTTTATTTACTTTTATTTGTTTACTAAACGTTGCCGGTTCAGTAAACCAGGACAATATCTGTTTCGAGAATTTTTATTTATAAATGACGGCGCCCTTGGCATGTCGCCAAAAATTGCTGTGTGTTTGTATTTGCGATCAAACTACATCTGGACAAAACCAATAGAGGTCAGAGAGCTCGGGACAAAAAATTGCAAGTGTTTTGTAAAGACTCGTATTTCGATATATATAGCGAACAAGTGTACAAAAATCAATATTGTGGTACAACAAAATTTAAACAACTTTCAAAGAGTCTGGGGGTATAACAACTTTCGTTGCTGACTGGAAGTATTTCATAAATGTTGAAACTTTGCACAACATTAGATTATTGACTAAATTTTGATAAATAAAAAAATAAAAATCGTATATATAATTCTGAGGCCTATTGCCTAAAAGTGACAGGACGACAATTATTGTTATGGCAGGTCTGTAAAAGGTCGCGACAGGAACTGCATAAAATGCTTGGTGACCCGTAAAGGGACAATTTATTCAAATCGTCTCTTTGTCTTTACCTTTATCCTGCCTTTCTCTTTACCTTTACCTTTGTCCTGCCTTGGTCGCCTAGTTGTTTCTATCAATTTTTGTCGCGACATTTTACAGACCCGTCACGATAGTTGTTGCCCTGTCACATTTACGCAATAGGTCATTGATCTTGCGAGTTGCGAAAAAAAACGTCATCTAACCTGGCTATGAACGTAAGAGATGGAAATAATGATTATCTCAAAGCTCAAAACGACACTTTGTTGTTGTCAAACATTTGACAAGTGGCTGTCACAATTGAAAAACAAGTAATGGCTCTTACATAATGGATGGCATCTGGAATTTTACAACCTATATTGAAATATGGGCCTTCGTTATACCAGTTGTTTTTTTGTCACGAGCTCTTGGACTATAAGCCTGGCCGCCCCTCATAGCCGCCGATAACTTGACCGAAGTGGCTGGCGCTTCGTCGACAAGGGCGAAGATAAGCGAAGAGAGCGGCCTCCCGTGATCTCCATCGACGACTGTGGTATCGAGGCCCGTCCGCTTATAAATTTAATTAGCGATCCGAATTTCCGCAACATTTGATATTTGCCGGCGTATTAGCGAAACTCGGCAGTTGCGCAAACTTAATATAACGGCCAATTAATAGGCGGTATTCGATTTCAGCCCCCCGACGCGACGGGATGTTTAACTCCGCGGAGGTCGACAGAAATCGGTGGTGATAAACGTGAATGTTGCAGACGACCAAGAGACGTCTTATAGGGAATTCAAAATAAGCGTTCCGCCGCCTGGTGGTCGCTCAACAAACTGATTATTGTGCTGTTGTTTATTGAATGGTTGGTTGGTTTCTATTTGTGTGTTGTACCATTAAAAAAAATAAAAATTATATTATAATGAATCATTATTGTTGTGTACCTCGCTGTTCGTCTTGGGTTAAAAGGGATCTCCATTTAACACATCATATACGAGGTGTGTAAATTAAGTAATGAGACTGATTTTTTTAAATATTTTTAGTCGAATAGAATTACAATTCAGTACCGTCTCCTTCAAAATAACTTCCTTGGGAAGTCACAGCGCTGGAGACGGTTCTTCCATTGCTCATAGCAGTACAGGAACTAATTATATACTGGAATAGCCTTCAGCTGGTCGGTTACAGCCTTTTGAATGTTTTCTATGGGCCCAAAATGACGTCCCTTGAGGTGATCTTTCAATCACGGGAAGAGAAAAAAGTCACAAGGACTCAAGTCGGGCGAATAAGGAGGCTGATGAGCCATAGGAATGTTTTACTGGCTAAGAACTCGTTTACTGAAATGGCTGTGTGACAAGGCGCATTGTCGTGATGAAACATCCAGTTGTTCTTGATGTTTGGTCTCACACTCATGACCCTTTTTCAACAACCTTTCTGGTTTTTGGGAACCATTTTTCCGCAGATTTTTCTCATCCCCAATTCGTTGGTCAAAATATGATTAACATTCAGATGGTTCAAATTTAACTCTTCCCCGACTATTCTTGTCGTCAACCGACGATCTGAACGCACAAGATCCTGTATTCTATCGACATTTTCATCGGCTCTTGAAGATGAAGGCCTTCTGCTATGTGGACCATCTTCAATCGACTCTCTTCCTTCTGAGAATGCCTTAAACCACCGAAAAACCTGGGCTCTCGAAAAAACACTGTCTCCGTAGGCGTGTTGAAGTTTTGCAAGACTATCCGTTGCGCTGTGTCCAAGTCTGAAGCAAAACCTGATAGCACACCATTGCTCAAAATTAATGTCACTTATTTTTAAAACGAAAACAGTCACAAAGAACAAACAAATGTCTCTAAGTGCAAACTTGTACTGAAGGTGCATTACATGTTAACCTACCGCCCTTCCAAGTACTGTCTCAGCAGTGTTGCTAGTTCGGGCGCTACGTTGCCAGTATCATTACTTAATTTACATACCTCGTATTTACTGAAGAAGAAAACATCATGTTTCCGTGGTGCATAAATTTGTTGAAAATGAACACATAAATAGACGCAAGACTTGGATTATAAAAATTAATACTGAATGCATGAAAGCCAGTTCATAACAAGTTAACCTACCGCCCTTCCAAGTACTGTCTCAGCAGTGTTGTAGTTCGGGCGCTACGTTGCCAGTATCATTACTTAATTTACATACCTCGTATTTACTGAAGAAGAAAACATCATGTTTCCGTGGTGCATAAATTTGTTGAAAATGAACACATAAATAGACATGACTTGGATTATAAAAATTAATACTGAAGGCATGAAAGCCAGTTCATAAATATAAAAGAGTCTGTTCTCTGTTTTCTTCATTTTACTGAGGTTGACTATTTTTATCGATGTAAGTTTTAGTGTTTTAAGAATAATGTAAAGATGTAGGTAATTCTTGTCTGTTGGAGCTAAGGAGTAAAAAAGCGGATTAAAAAAAACTACAGTACATTCAAAGAAATTACCTTTGCAAAACAACATAATGGGTGGAGGAAATTATTATCCAGACCTCTTCGAATGAAGAAAAAAATGCTCAATGAAAGATTAAAGATACTCAGTTTGATGTCTGTCATTCTACTTAAAAATATAACTAATATGTTAACAATTTCGTTGAAAAAACAAACAGATATACCATATAGGAAATGGTTTTAATTTTTCAAAATAAACCTACCCAACCTAAAAATGTACTATTTTTATCTTTCTTATCTTATTTCTATCAAAATTAAAAAATTATAAGAAAACCAATAAAATTATGCCAACTTATGAATCTTAGATATACATACATACAGGTATATTATCTTATCACAAATGGTGTCTTTTAATTATAAAATAAAGCAACAACTTGAACATAACGACATTAAACACGACGTAACAGAGAAGTAATGGCACTGTAAGTAGTTCCAAAATTTTCCACAGTGACGCTAGCTTCTTAAATTCTGACGCCTGTTACGGTAACTGAGGAATACGTTTTTCTACTATTTTTTTAAAATTACGAAATGGATATAAAATTGTTTAATCCTGGTGCATTTTATCAAAAAAAAATATTTCAGGTGTATATGATGTGGATCCCATGTTCCGTTCTAAAAATAGGAGAACCTCAAATTTCACCAACCACTACTGCTATTAAAATACCTCTTTTTTTCTTTCACTGCTCAATTGTAAGTAAAGGAGTAAGACGCCTCTGTGAATTTATCACTTTTCAAAACTCCTTGAGCTAAACAGTAAACATACGCCTATGTATGTTTATTCAAACAAGCAAAAGTTTAATTATAATCATTAAACATGTTTTACAAATTTTTAAATTACACATTAGGGCCGTTAGAATTAGAATTTTCGATTTTCAAAAAAATATATTTGAAAAATGTGGATTATATTGATTTGTACATAGTTAAAAAGGGGACACCCTGTAATAATAAACCGGTAGTCATACAAGCTCTTTCCGTTGAGCAAATTTCTGTAACTACCTCCCGGACTATTGCATTTCAAAGAGCTAAAAAAGCACCTAAAGTAAGAAAGAAACACCTGTCATTTCTAAGATGTAAGACCTTTTTTTCTTGTTCACTTTTGTCAAAACCCGATTTTTTTACTGTCCTCCTTTGGGCCAAGTTTTCGATTCCCGCCCCGTATACCCAGTACGTTAATTGGCGGCAGTCCGGAGACGGGGAGCCGCCGCCGCCGCCGCCGCCTCGGTCGCAGGCGGCGCAGCGCGACAGACAGACGGCCATTGCAGCCAGGAACGGCCCCCGGCGACGTTCCGCATTTTCCATAACAATACAGGCCCTGATGAACGAATAATGACGTACATGCATGCAACATTGTTCGCGCTGACAGGTGGCAACACCGCTAATCATCCCCGGACGAGACGGAAACCCCGGAAAATTACTCGGGGAGTGGGGTAGGGGGCGGAGGCGAAGTTGCCAACTCCGCGTAATCGCGCTAAACTTACAGTGTGATAAATGTAATAAGTTTATTTTATCTTCAAAAGATGTATCTAACTCATAAAAGGGGGTGTGGTAGGGTGGTAGAGAGAAACTCCGCAGGAGGACCACAAAATATACAGTAGAACAGTGGCGGCTAAAGTTAGTAGGTTAGTAGGTAGTAAAGTAGGTTGTGTAAAAAAAAAAACACCATTACCATTTTTATTAATTTTCAATCGTAATACTCGGGATATTCACCTCCGAATTCTTTCGGACTGAACCGATTCACTTGAAATTTGATGAGATGATAGGAAAGTGCTTAAATAACAAAAGTTATATAGTGCCGATGTGTGCTTTTGCACCATGGGTGGTTGCCACTCGCGGGTTGAAATTCCTTTTACTCAAAATAATCGATAGAGGATCAAATTCTAAGCAACTTTTGTTCTATAAAGTTTTTTTCTGAAAGTCAATACTTTTTGAGTTATTAAAAATGTAAATTTATATTTTTTTTTACTAGGGGGTATTCTATTAGGGGGTATTTTTACTAGGGGGAATACTCGACTATTAGGAATCAAAAGCTATTTATTATTGTATCGAAGATTACACGTTGGACAATTTGCACAAATTGAAATTGAAAATTGATACAAAAAACTTTACGGGTTTGCCGTTAACATTACATAAGCGCTGTATTACAAACTAGCAAGATTAGCATCTGGCTTCAGGTGTCGTAAAAGCAATTTTTCTTTTTTTGCGCTTTCTGCCGGAGATAGTTACTTAGTTTTTCCACAGCTTGTAAAATGTTTACGATCATCTGGCAGTAAACAATTCAGTTACACAAAATTATTGTTTGTCATGTCGTCGACGCGTCAATTATATTTTGCGAGAAAAATGTCGTCTCGCATACATAGTATATCGAAAATAAGCACTCAAACTCGTCTTCAGATTGCCAGCACGCCTTAAAAAAAGTTTCACACTTTCTTCTAAACCTTCTATAAAGTAACATTTTGTTAAAACGGATAATCCAGAAACCTCATGAGTCGTCAAAACGTTTAGTGTTATTATTTTATATAGATTTACTTTATTTGCTGTAAAAGCAAATAGCACTTCCTAGGAAGGAAGTGTCGTCCTCTGGTGTGTGTAAATTTGACTAGACGTGTTCCAGTATCCAACAGAATTGGCTCATTCAACCACCAGTCAGTTTTCTCTGAGCACACACTAACAGTAATTCCGATAAAATTTCGTCAAGCAAAATTATTCGTTTTTCATGAGATTTGAACGGACTTACCGTTCGTGTATGCTCCGGGAAAGAGTCCGGTGGTTGACACACACTAGAGGGCGATATTTCCTAGCTAAGGAGGGTGTTTTTCTTCCGAGACATGCGTTGAAAGACTGTTTTTTCTTTATACCTATCATTTTTCTTTTTCTCTGTATTTATATATCATATAAATCTTTATATTTATTATAAGTCTTTTTATTTTATGTGATATTTCTTGTTGTTTTATGACTTTTTTTTATACATTGTGGTTGTCCTAAAAGAAAGAAATCTTTAGAAATAACAGAGGCGGACTCGGGTCATTATTATTACAAAACGATAGTTCACAGAAAATTAAAACGTACCTACTAAGGGGCTGACTATTACAAAATGGAGCCGTATTTAGGTGTGGTAATGTTAGTGGTCCCAAAACATGGCACTTAAAAGAACTTAAAAGAAGCTCATAAAATTTCGACCTAAAATGCGAAGAAATTTGATTCACAAGTTATAAAGTTATAATGACAGTTAGATTATTAATGGCCAGTTATAAAAGTGGGGCATACAGGATCCGTGTTGTTGTCATGATAGCAGTACACTATTGCTTTCTTCGTCTCTTATTAGACAATTGCGGTTACCTTACAATTGATTAGAATTTACTTCATCAATTTTACCTTTAAACCGACAAAATATTCGAGTCTTATGTGCCAAATTTTTATACCTGCCAAACGGATATTTGGAACAGGTCTGCCTTTGAAGGAAGACTCGTTCTTCCAGGGTATACCTGTTCCAAATTCCTTCTCCCATAATACCTGTTTTGAGACAAGAAAGACTAATATTTCGTCAGATTAAAGGTAAAATTAATTAAGCAACACAAAATCAGCTGTATTAAAACTGCAACTGTTTAACAAAAGACGAAAAAAGATAAAAATATGAATAAATAAATAAATAAAATAAATAAAATACGAAAAAAATATGCCCTGCAAAATATCATACTCTAGTTAAAAAGTAATGTTACTCTTTGTATCAAACAATTTATGAGTTTTAATTGGTAAGTCCTTTTAAGTTTCATTTTTCGTGACCACTGACATTACCACACCTAAATACCGTTGTGTAATAGTACGCTTCATAGTACGTTTATTCGAATATTCACTAATGTATTCTGATGTATTTTCTGTGTATCGCCTTGCAATAATAGTGACCTGAGCCCGACTCTGACCTGAGCTACGATTCGCCGCAACGTTGCTCTTTAGATTTCCGCTAAAAACCCTCACTAAAACCAAGCCCCGCCGGCCCAAGTAAATTCGCCTAACTATGACATAAAAATGTATCATTTAATATGTTGTTAATATCCACCTATGTACGCATTAGGCTGCCGCTTACTGTATAGTACAATAGGTATGTACATGTAGTGCGTTTATATTGTTGTATTGATGTTAATTGGATGGTTTATTTTGCATTATTCCGGGTAGTAAATGTGAAATAAAATTGTAAATACAAGTTCTCACACTACTGGCAGGTTGGTTCGTGCACGTACATGCGAATAATCCGCACGTTTCCGCATCCGGTGTGCGCCCGGGCTTAGAATTTAATTAACGGCGAACGCAACGATGAGCTTCCGGCGGCGCGCAATCACAAATACACCCGCTCGACCACTAGATAATTCAGAGCGTTTACATAAATAAGCGGCACGACCAGCTCCATCCAGTCCCATCCCGTGTTCTTGGGTAATATCCTCGTCTTCCTCCTATCTCGCCATCCATTATCTTTTAATGATATCGCAATCTTATTGTCCGTTTTGCCGCCCGCTCTGCTCGCGGAAGAGCGGTGGAATGGGTGAGGGGAGAGGTGGGGACTTTCCCGCGCTCGTTCGCAGATCGCTTGAGAAATGCGGGTGGCCTTCGTTCCAGGTCAGAGCGTGGCATAGGTTATCGCTAGATATCTGATCGCACGTTGTCATTCGAGAAATGGATTTTATCTATAATCAGATTCCACAAACGTATCTGAAATGTTGTAATACAAATATCTGAATAACGTACCGTGAATTTACTAAAATAACATTTATTGTTCTGCTTATATGAGGTGTGGCTATTAAATAACCGAAATGATGCTGCTTCAGGCTTGTTAGACACGGTGATTACGTGTGATGACAAGATTCGGAAGTGTGGAAACGGTTAAAGCAAACGCGACGGAGTTTCCGAACCAGCTGACAGAAGCGGACTTCCAGCACTGTCTTCAACAATGTAAAAGTCGTATAGAGCGGTGGCTAGAGATCGCCAATGGGAGTACATTGAAGGCGAAAAAGTTGCTACTGTAATTGGTAACGGATAAAAAATGTTATGACAGCAGTTCGGTTATTTAATAGCTACACCTCGTATAGGGAAAGATGTTAAAGGTTTGCAATTGTCTTAACATATGTTTGTGAATTATTTGAGGCAAAATACCGCAAATAATTATTAAGGTAGCTGATAGAAAATATCGTATATTTTTTAAAATAACTTCCGATACCGAAAGCTTATTGTTCTGCCGTTATTACCATATTTAAATTTCTTAATATTATCAACTTCAGAACTTGACAGTTCTAAGGGTAATAATTCAGAAAATGCGGGATTGGCATACATTGAGGGTGTTTTTTTATATATTACGATATTTATTTAGAATAAAAATATTTAAGTAGAAACACAAAGCATATACGAGGTGTGGCTATTAAATAACCGAACTGCTTCATAACACTTTTTATTCGTTACCAATTACAGTAGCAACTTGTACGCCTTCAATTTACACCCCTTGGAGATCTCTGGACCGCTCCATACGACTTTTACATTGTTGAAAGGAATGCTGGAATTCCGCTTCTGTCAGCTGGTTCAGAACATCCGTCGCTTTTGATTTAACCACGATTTAAAAAAAAAACACTATTCATCACAAGTAATCACAAGCCTGGATTCGCGTCAATGTTGTTTAGAATGTCAGCGCAAATGTTCGTTCTTAATTCCTTTTGCTCGGGAGTTAGGAGTTTTGGCACCATTTTTGCGCAAACTTTGCGCATGTTGAACGATGCATGCAAAATCTGGCGAACACATTCTTTGTCGATTCCTGTAGTTTCAGGAAACCCTCGGATGCTTAGACGACGATCTTAGCGGATTGATTTACCAATTTTTTTCAATGTTTTCGTCCGTTTTTGATGTTGAGGGCCGTCAGGGACGCGGATCGTTTTCGGTCGTTTCACGTCCCTCTTTAAACCGTTTAAACAACTCAAAAACTTGTGTGCGGTGCGTAGACTAAATCAAACGTCTGCTACAGTCAAACTGAGCGACCCACTGGCTTGTCCAGCGTGCTCAGGGTGGGGAAAGTATCACTAGACACAGTTCTGTTCAAGCTTGTACTG
Organism: Aromia moschata; assembly: GCA_029963805.1. Lineage (NCBI taxonomy): Eukaryota > Metazoa > Arthropoda > Insecta > Coleoptera > Cerambycidae > Aromia > Aromia moschata. The sequence continues at coordinate 265,257 of JAPWTK010000423.1, read as the reverse complement.
TGTATTAAATACGTTGCGAAAAATGCGAAATACAAAATGCATTTTAATCCGACAACACCTTGCTATTATCCGGCCTGAGACGGGGCGCGCTCCCGCCGCAACGCAGGGGCGGGGGAGCGGGGCGGGCGCCGTTAACCGCCCCGGCAATCTGAAATAATTGTCTCACCTTAAAATGTTTTATTTGGCCTCGGTGATGGATTCGATCGTATTGTTCTCCGTCCCGCTTAATTGAAAATGGTAAAACGCGATAATGACCCACTGAAGGAGAAGGCTCTCTTGCCGATGACAGGCTCTCGGGCTTTAATTGGCGTCTTTCGTGGAGCGCCTCGGCTTCTTCGCGAATCGCGCCCGCCCGTCGAAACTGAAGTCGACAGGTCCGGACTGGAAACATTTTAGAAGGGCTGTCAAATCTACAAGGTTATCTACGAGCCCTAACAAATATATGTTCGGACAAACACATTTTTCGCGTATTAGACTGTTTTTATGTATAATGCAGCAAACATTCACTAATGTAACTGACAGTACATAAGAACATAAAAAATTTAAAAGTATGTATTAATTAATGTTTTCAAAAAAACACATTAACAATGTCACAACTTAACAAATCAAATAAAATGTAACAAAATAACAATGCAACTAAATGTTCGGCAAAAAAATATTTTAAGTATTAATAAGGCGTTACGTCACCTTTTACCTTAATTACGACCCGAATTCTTGCAGGCATTGTTTCAACCAAGCCTCGACAGCGTTCTGGTGAAAAGGTGTCCCAAATTTCGTCGATTTTTTCCTTTAAAGTAGAGACCGTTCTTATGCCACAGTGTTTCAATGACATTTAGGTCGGGGCTGATTGATGGCCATGATAGGACTTTAATATGCTGTTCCCCGAACCACTACTGCGCCGTCTTGTTGGAATATGAAATTATTGTCTGGGTACATATCCTGAACAGTCGGTAATAAGCTATTCGTAAGTATTTGTATATATTTGTCAGCGTTGACGGTACCTTCTATGACCTCATATTGTCCCAAACCTTTAGCGGACATACATCCCCAAATCATGACATCCTTCGGGAATTTTACGGTTTGTTGACAGTCCTTATGAAAGGCTTCACTTTTTGTTCTTATTACTCTTTTTCTATGATCGCCTACGCAGACATCAAATTTGGACTCGTCACTGAAAATTACCTCTATAGTCCACGATACCTTCGATTTGGCCCAATTCAGTCGATGTTTTATGTGACTTAGTTAATAAAGGCTTTTCTTTAGCCTACGATCATTTACGAAAATTGAAAAATTAAAAATTTGAAAAATAAAATTGTAATACCTTATAAAAACTGAGCCCAGACTGATGAATGTATTTTCTGCAACATAATAACTAAACGGCGGCCGTTTTTGAAAAAAAATTTTTGAGGTCGGAAAAGCGATTGAAAATCGGAAAATTCGTTACCTGTCTCTTTGATTTTGGTCAGGGCTATAGCTATAAATGTATAAAATAACGTATTAAAAAATCAGAGCAATCGGTTAAATATTTTTTCTTAAATCATGCCAACTTGATTAAAAGCCATGGTTTCGAAACAATCGAGTTCCAAGTTTTTAGAAGGATATTTAAAAAAAAATACTGTTTACGTTCAATCTGCCATGCCTGGGCCATACATAAGACCTTCCTCCTTCTCAAACTTCTTCTGCATCCTCAATCTATTATTCATGTTCAAAAAAAGTTGGAGCGAAAACTTAATTATCGTTATAAAAGTACTGGAAACTTGTAGCTTTTAGTTTCAAATAAGTAAAAAAAAAAATTCTTTTTCAATTTTTTCAAGGTAGAAAGATTTAAAAGATTATTCAATTGCACAGTTGCAAAACCGGGACGTAATTGAAAACATAATTTTTATGTAAAATGGTGAAATCTCGCACATTTACTAATCAGTTAAAGACTTGCTGTTTTTCAAGGTCGTGTTATAAGCAGACATTTTGAAGATGGCTACATTTTGTGACATTTCAAACATGGCCACCAAGATCGCCTGATCTGAACCCATCGGATTTTTGTGTTTAGAGTTATTTTAAAAAATAGTGTTTAGAATGCGACCAACAATGCTGGGAGAAAGTATTAGGGAGCAAGTTGCTGAAAGGTTGTAACTTATGTACAAAAAGTACCCGGAAATTTGGATACAAATGAACCGCTTAAAAGGAATCGGTAAAATGTTTTTTCTTCAGTTTGGTAGCCCCTTCCTTAATTACCTAGTCTGTTTAGAGCGCGATCTGTCACTCAGCGCGTTTACAGCAGCTGTTAGTAATAGACGACCTCAAGTGTGCTCGGCGAATTGTACACTGGAAAAATTAGTGCAACAACGCGATTCCTGTCTGTCCAAAACACAGGCTTACGAGTGGTGTAAGGAGTTCAAAGCGAGCTATGAAATCGTCGAAGATTTGCCTCGCTCCGGTCGGTCATCGACCTCTACAATAGCCGATAATATCGACAAAATGAAAACATTAGTGCTTGAAAATCTCCACAGAACTATTAGAGAGTTGGCTCAAGAGTGTGACATATCGACAATGTTAGCTCATGGTATATTGAGTGATATTTTGGGCATGAAACGCGTCGTTGCGAGACTGGTTCCGAAAGAGCTGAATATTCTTCAAAAAGAGCATCGGAAGCAGGTTGCTCTTGACATGGTTTCCAGAGCCGATAGTAAACCAAACTACATGAAACGCATCATAACTGGAGACGAAACATGGGTCTACGAGTACGACATGCAAACAAGTTGTAAATCATCGGAATTGCGCTATGATGATGAGCCGAAACCGAAAAAACCGCGCCAAAGTCGGTAGAAAGTGAAGGTGATGTTTTTTTTTATTATCGAGGCGTGGTACATTCCGAATTCCTTCCGGCAGGACAGACGATTAATAAGGAGTATTATCTCGGCATTTTGAGGCGTTTGCGGGAAAGTATCCGTCAGAAACGGTCGGAATTGTGGAAGGAAATTTCTTGGATTTTGCACGACGATAACGCGCCATCTCGCCGAGCTACGATTGTGACCGAATATAAGGCCAAAAACTCAATAAATACGATCGACCAACCACCGTATTCACCGGATATGGCTCCGTGGGATTTTTTTATATCCAAAACTAAAATTGCCACTACGGGGTCGCCGCTTTGAAACGATAGAGGCCGTCAAACAAAACTCGCTGAAGGAGCTGTAGGCGATTACACTCGATGAATTTGAACTCGCCTACTTTGAAGGGAACAAAATAAATTTTTGTTAAATAAATGACAATTTATGTGCTTTTTTTTACAATTTCGGGGTACTTTTTGTAGTATAATACTGTGTACAATTTGGAATAAATATTTTCGAAAAATTTCGTGGATACGTACCTGTCTCCGGCGTCGACGGGAATAATTTGAGCGATCGCCCCGTACATTTATCAGATCGTCGAGAGGTGTAAGCAACCCTTTTCTTTATTAAATATGGAAAATGAAATATACCGGACCGTTTTATAAGTCGAATTAATCTCTCCGCGCCCGAAAACGTCTTTGCCGACGCGGCGAAAGAGCCGTTTCGGCGATTTATATTTTTTAACAAAGCGATATTTCTTCCCCCCTTTCGTGATTTAATAGAATATTAAACAGGTCGTTTTTTTATTTAAATTTAAACACCTCTGTCTAAGGTGGGAACCGAACAGGGTCATATGAACTCGGTAAATATATGTGACGTTTAACAGATCGCTTAAATGAACGCAATTCAGCAATATTAGTTTAAAAAAAATATATGCAAAAAGCTTTATCCGTATCTGGGTATTCCGTAAGAACTTTTTTTGTACAAGTGGTGTGATGAGACATTAAAAATTGCGTTATATTGTTACAGTCCAGTAGGCAGAGATTTTTATATGTTCTTGAAATATATAGAGCTAGTTTTGACGGTTTCATGTATGTATTTTTTTGCGTAGAAACAATGCGCTGTAGAGCTAATTTTTTAAATTAACAATTTGTGAAAAAAAAAACGTATTTTTTCACATTTCCGCTTATATCTGCGTTCCTTGGCATATTTTATATAGCATATGTATTGAAGAAGTTGTAGCCTATTGAATTTCCAAAATTTTAAGCCCAACCCGAAGTCTCCAGTGCTATTGTTAACTTTCAAAGGACTACTGAAGTTGAAAAAGTGCTTTTTTTTCGCTATTTTTTTACTTCGAAAGTAGGGCGACTATGATCATGATATTTCTTGGAGCGACTGTTATTTGTAGTATGAAGTTACAAAAAAAATTTCAGCTCGATGCGTTAATAACTTTTCGAGTAAATCGATCGAATTTTTTGCAAACCTTAATGAACAATGACGCCATTTCTTTGTTTATTGTACGATATTGACCGGATTGGGCTAGAAAAATCATAAATCTCTTCAAGTTTGCGAGACTTTTTGAGATTTTGAAAAATTTTCATTTGGGCCAGTTTTATAACGTTTTTACGCGACTACCTTTTTTGACGCTCTCTTTATAATTTCTTGAAAGTACGCTTCAAGACGCGTATTGTAAAAAAAAAAATGGGCGTCAAGATATTATAGTCACAATTCCGAGAATTTCGAAGCGGCAACGCTAAAACAATATACCGGCTGTCTGATAAAAAACGCCGCAAGCCATAACCCCGTTATTTGTAGCCTGATGTTAAAAAACAGAAAAAACAGATGAAATGGCTCTAAATGAACTATAAGGGAGACTACTGCAGTATTTTTCTACTTTTTTTTTTCTGAAACGCGATAGTCAACTTTTTTTTCAAATGGCAATATAGGATTTTTTTGTAAATTACTATGCAAATTTGTTTTCTGAATCCAACGATGTATAACAAATCGACTTTTGTGAAACATTTATTTTTTTCTGCTAAGCTTATTTCACAAAAAATAACCTAATGCAGAAATGACATAAAGTAGAATGCGAAAAAAGACTGGGACGCGGACGCTGAAATGACATTTATTTGCTTTGTTGTATTATTTTTTGCTTTCCACGGCATACGTGATTAGATTAGTCAAACTACGTTTAGTATCAGTTAGCCGGGAGGACGCCAATTGCGATAATGACACACATTTTGGCACTTTTTCTGCAATAAATGTTTCACAAAAAGTCAATTTGTTATACATCATTGGATTCAGAAACCAAATTTGCGTGATAATTTACAAAAAAAAAACCTATATTGCCATTTGAAAAAAAAGTTGACTATCGCGTTTCAGAAAAATAAAAAGTTGAAAAATACTGCAGTAGTCTCACTTATAGTCCCTTTAGAGCCATTTCATCTAGTTTTTTTGTTTTTTAACATCATGCTACAAATAACGTAGTTATGGCTCGCGGCGTTTTTTATCAGACAGCCTGTATACGTCGCGTCAAAAAACCTGAAACCTTCACAATTGTGAAGATGTCGCGGTCTTTCCGTGACATCATCACAGACTTGTTATATGGCAAGAATACGAAAGCTCTGTGGCCTAGTTTTCTAGTAATATAAAAACCAACGTTTTTACCACGTATTCATTTTATACTCCCATATGCTTCAGTAAAACGAGATCGACTTTTATTATTTTTATCTGAGTTTAACAATTTTTCTGTAGACCTTACGTTCTAAATTTAATGGTAAATAACTGCAAACAGGGTCGAAAACTGTTCCGGCGAGACCGGATCCCATTCTCGCCCCCGTTCAAATCCCCGGATTCGAGGTCGCATACTTAACGTTCAGTTTAAGACTCGCTAAGAAAACCGATGAATATTTTTCGCACGTAAAGTAGTCGATGCCCCGGCGCGGCGTCGCCTCCCGCGACTTATCGCATCGCGCAAAACCCATTAAGATGCGTCGAACTTTTACGGTCGACGATGTAGCACGACGGTATCGGCGAGGAGGAGTTTAACTTCTCTTCTCGGGGCGTTAACTTTTTTAAAACGTCGTAAATTCTAGACAATACAACTCGAAAATGTTACACCGTTTAACTGAAATTCGACACAATGTAGCGCGGACGCACCGCAGGGTCGGTCGCCGCTAACACAGGTCTACAAAAGTTCTGTATTTGCAATCAGACCCATCATTTCCCATGTATTTTGGTGCACTGAAACCAAAGGGTATCCCCCCATAAAATTTTTTTATTTTCTTCGCATGATGAAAGTGTTTCTTATGGCTAATTATGAAAGGTAGACCGAATTTTAGGTCCAAAAAATTTTCCTCTCAGCTAGGTATGGAAAAAACCCTGTTTTTTACGTTTTATTTTTTTCTTGGTTTTTAACTATCGAAAAAATCTGAAAAAATTCATGAGTACAGAAAATATGATTAATTTAATGCAAAAATTTTTTTCAAGCTCATTCAAGGTCATTATGACTTCTAAAAAAATTATTCAAACTTTAAAAAATCCCATATCTTTTAACCAAAAAAAGCTTCAGGCTCAGATTTTTAATATGTCATATTTTTAACTGTATTTTACTCTACCTCACATTTTTTTCAGATTTTTTTGAGTGGTGGGTCATGCCCAAAAGTGCGAAAAATCAATTTTTTTTCCGTGAAACGACTTAAAACGGCTTAAAATCATCATTTTATAGTGTCCTGATTTTTTTCTTGCACTAAAAGGACTCAAATAACTTCAAACAATTAAAAAATATGTTCACTAAAAATAGTAAGAAAAAAAATTCCACTTATCGAAACTAGTAGTTTTTATATTTTTTAATTGTTTGAAGTCATTTGAGTCCTTTTAGTGCAAGAAAAAAAATCAGGACACAATAAAATGATGATTTTAAGTCGTTTCACGGACAAAAAATTGATTTTTCGCACAAAATATAAAAACTACTAGTTTCGATAAGTGGAATTTTTTTCTTACTATTTTTAGTGAACATATTTTTTTAATTGTCTGAAGTCATTTGAGTCCCTTTAGTGCAAGAAAAAAATCAGGACACTATAAAATTATGATTTTAAGCCGTTTTAAAGTCGTTTCACGGACAAAGAAATTGATTTTTCGCACTTTTGGGCATGACCCACCACTCAAACAAATCTGAAAATATTTGAGGTAGTAAAAAAACAGTTAAAAATATAACATATTAAAAATCTGAGCCTGAAGCTTTTTTTTGGTTAAAAGATATGGGATTTTTAAAGTTTGAATAATTTTTTTAGAGGTCAGAATGACCTTGAATGAGCTTGAAAAAATTTTTCATAAAATTAATCATATTTTCTGTACTCATGAATTTTATCAGATTTTTTCGACAGTTAAAAACCGAGAAAAAAAATAAAACGTAAAAAACAGGGTTTTTCCATACCTAGCTGAGAGGAAAATTTTTTGAACCTAAAATTCGGTCTACCTTTCATAATTAGCCATAAGAAACACTTTCATCATGCGAAGAAAATAAAAAAAAAGGGGGGGGCATTTCACCATACTTATGGGGGGATACCCTTTTGGCAAAAAAATTGTCTACCGCATCAATTTTTTTCCACCCCCCATAAACTCTTACAGAGGAAATATTTTGAAAAAATTTTAATAATTTTTTATGACCTTAATATTGGTTTTTTGGGTCGCTGATCACGAATCTGAAGTCAAGAATTAATTTCGACTTAATGACAGCTGTCAACAAGCTGTCAAATTTCACTAAAAAGTAATAAGTTGATATTAATGCATATTCCTACGTTTTTAGGGCGCTAAATACAAATCCGAAGTCAAAATTAATTTTGATGTAATGACAGCGTTAGCAAGCTATCAAAGTCAGACTTCTGTCTGTCTGTCTATTTGCTGTATGATACCTGAAGGGTATATAAATAGGAGTAGACTGGACATCGTTCATACTGGCACAGGTAAATTTTTTATGATGCATATTTTGTTCTTTTTCTTGTTTTGGTTTTTGTAACTGTTATCCGGGTGGACCATTTTAACCTTTAATAGGAAATAACTCGGCCGGTAAGCGAAAAAATAAAAAAAGTTGTTGGGTAAGGAGGGGAACGTACGACCGTAACCTTAAAGTTGACCTCGACGTTGACCTTGAGCGTTATTTGAAGGTCAAAACAACTTTTTCAAATGGAAACCAAAACAAGAAAAAGAACAAAATAGATATAAATAAAAAGATCTAAGTAGCTCATTCACAAATATAACAACATCTACAATAAAATAGTAATGAGCATCCGATACCCGGCATCATAAAAAAATTACCTGTGCCGGTGTGAACGATGTCCAGTTTACTCCTATTTATATACCCTTCAGGTATCATACAGCAAATAGACAGACAGACAGACACTTTGACAGCTTGCTAACGCTGTCATTAATTCAATATCAATTTTTGACTTCGGATTTGTATTCAGCGACCTAAAATACGTAGGAATATGCATTTAATATCAACTTATTACTTTTTAGTGAAATTTGACAGCTTATTGACAGCTGTCATTAAGTCGAAATTTATTCTTGACTTCAGATTCGTGATCAGCGGCCCAAAAAAACAATATTAAGGTCATAAAAAATAATTAAAGAAATGTTTTCAAAAAAATTTCCTCTATAAGAGTTTATGGGGTTTATATGGGGGTGGAGAGGAAAATTGATGCGGTAGAAAATTTTTTTTGCTCAAAATTAATGTCACTCATTTTTAAAACCCACTAGAAAAAAAAACGGTTTACGAAAACAGTCACAGAAAACAAACAAATGACTCTAACAAATTCAAACTTGTACTGAAGGTGCATTACATGTTAACCTATCGCCCTTCCGTACCGTCTCCGCAGTGTTGCTAGATCGGGCGCTACGTTGCCAATCTCATTACTTAACTTACACACCTCGTATAAAGTAGTTTTATTCCACTAGTGGTATAGAGCAACTTTAATTCACTAAAGATATTCAAATATGTGTCATTATTCATTATTAACTTTGACATTTACATATTTTGAAGCTGAAGTCAAATACTCGTCTTCGGAAGCCCTTGTCAAAAATTCCTCTATATGTTCTCTCTCCAAAACTGCTGCTTTCTTCGGTTTATATCCTTTCGATTACTTTTCAAATAAGCGGTCAGCTTATCAAATTTGGAAATATCTGTTTCCGTGGACTTTCATGGTAGATTTCAACATCGGATACATCGATGAAACCGCATACTTTTTCTAGATATTTAAAAAAGTCGAAAGCATAACTTCTTCATTTATTACCCTCATTTTTCTTTTTCCTCTCCTTTCTTTAAATTCGTCGAACTCTTTTCATAAAGTTTCCTGGACTGTGCTGGTAATAAACGCAAAGTGGCCTCTTTAGCTTATTCGAGGATCTGTGCACGAATTGTGTCAGTATTTCTTACGATTGTTGATAAAACGTTGTATTGTGTCCGTGTCTTAGTTGTGGTTTAAACACTGAAGAGAAACTTGACTTCGTTTCTGCGTTCAAACATTCTTTCTTGGATAAAACATTTATATAATAAATATCCATTACTTTATTAATCAAGATAAGCATCAAGAACTTCCATGTACTTAACATTATTCTAAATGCCAATGCCATTTAAAAAAAGAACTACGTAACGAAAGTCTGTGAATTCATAGGACAAGCTTTACACGTCCAAAAGTAAACGGCGACTGTTTTGATAGTGAATGCCAAATACAAATCTAAAGTAAACAATGTAAAAACGACCGTGATAATGGCAACTGAAACCAGTAATAATGGCAAGTTGCTAGATAACCAGAAATCGCCATTTTCTCATTTAAATTGTTACTGCCATAGTTATATATTTATTATATTAAACAATCTGTCGTGATAATTTACGTTTATTTGTCTTCGGCTTGGCAATTATCAGCTGATTGGTTAGAAACTGCTTAAATCAGGACAAATAAACGACATAAAAGTGTATAATAAATTGCCGATCGCTGTCTTAAGGAAATTAAAAAAAAACTGACGTTCTGAGAAGCGTTGTTTTCTTACTCGGCAGACGCAGGAAATATTCTGAGAAGCGCAGATACCGTGGAACTGCAATCGTAAATAAACTTTTAGTAGTAATAACATCGCTACATTCTGATTACTCCGCCACCCGTTTCAGCCAATAATTTATAGGAATTTTAATTCGACATAAAGCTGACTAATAAAAAGCATATCTCCGGCACAGACAATGTTTCGAAATATCGGCAACAAAATTATTAACTGCGAACGCGGCACACATTTCCCGGACTATTACCCGGAGATCTGATCATTTCGTCGCGGGGCAGAGTCGCCCCCGCACGCCGAAACGAAAACAATCTAGCCGATCCGATGCAATTTGCCGTTCTTTTATGCGATCTTTAAATGAAACCCGACCGATTTACCCTGCCCGTTCGGGCCGCGGAAGTTATGATAGATGTTTCATTGTTGCCGGTAAATCGCCCGATCAAGTGGAACGGTACAAATCCCGTTCGGGAATTCTAGATTCCCCATGTAGTTCCATTGTCATAGGTGTACAACAAAAGTCTGGTCAAGTGACCACGCGTTTATTAGAGAGTCTACAGTTTTTTTTTATTATTTACGTACAGTGAGAGTAAAAAGTAAGCAAAGGTGCTTGTATTTCTTGAAATTGACATCCAAAAAAAACGTCATCAACTCTGGCTTTGAATAATGGAACTCATATTTAGTGAAGAACAGAGGCGTGTTTCGCTTGAAACTTATTTTAGAAATGGCAGTAGAATCAATGGTAACAAGGAATATATTCGATGAGAGCTGCATGTCAAGACTTCAGTGAAGTTTCTCAAAACGTTTTCTACATTATTTGTACCGGCAAACTAGAAGCGTCAATCGCAAACAAGGGAGTGTCAAATCCAAAGTAAGGACAGAAGAAAACGTTGAAATGGTTAGGCAAGTGATAACAGACAATCCAAGAACATCAATTACACATCTGAGCCAACAAGTGAATTTGCCGTATGCAACGTATCAACGTATTTTGAAGGATAATTTGTAGCTCCATCCATATCGTCTGCAAACCACACAGGAAATTCTCAGAGCGGACAGACCTCTAAAACTACAGGTCTGCTAATAGTTTATTAACCCTAGATAGCTAAGCATATTTCTACAACCACTTAAGACTAAGCATTCGTAAATTTTACGAATATATATATTTTTTTTCATACCAAAATAAACCTCAACCAACAGATGCATTATTTATTGAACATAAAGACTTTAAAACATCATTTAAGTACATGATTTACAAATTTCCCCACATTTTGAGCAAAAGACATATTAGGCACTGTTTTCTCTTCCAGAACTGTCTCTCTGTCTTCTGTTACTGTCTCTTTTAGAAGCTGACTAATACTTTCACGGAGTGAGCGCTGCAAAGTGGGTACTTTGACTCGTTCTTGTAGCCATGGCGTCACTAACAGCTCGGCTGCCACATTTCAAAACACAGTAACTGTTATTTTCAAAGTTTTGAGTAAATTAAAGAAGACTTTAAACATATGGCCCTCGAACTATTAAAGATCTTTAATTTTATTAAAGATCTTTAAAGAATTTTAACAGTTTAGGATACTATAATTGCAAGTTATTGTATACGTAAACAATAATTTAAAGATTCTTGTATTTTTTCAAAAAAAAATGCAGTTGCTGTGTTTTGGCATAGATGTTTAATAAAACATGAGCAGAGTATATAGTAAAACGCATTGTATCTGCACATAATATTTTCATTTTGATAATTACCACTTGCTGTGAACAATAATTACCACTTACTTTGTGACCAATAATTACCAATTAACTTTGTGATCAATAATTACCACTTAATTACCACTTGCTTTGACCACTTACTGTGTTACGAGTAACTGCCACATACTTTGTTACGGGTAATTTTTTGTAAAACATTATCTTCCGGATGTTGCTTCCAATACACAGTAAGTACCACATACTAGGTTTTGCCTATATTTTACTATTGAAAAATAGCATTTGCTGGGTTTTGGCGTAGAAAACCAAAAATTGTATTGTAGATACTGTGTTTTGCCGAAATATATCTGCGTAACTATGAAAGATATTCGTTTTCTAGGTAGTGCAATAGACGCGGAATAAACACAATATCTGCTTGGAGTAAAACATGAATTTTTGAGACAAATGTTGGATACTGTGTTTTGAAATGTGGCAGCCGAGCTTATACAACTCTATCATGTATGCCTTTCGGGAAACCGAAACCTTTAGCCCTGGGAGGACTATATTCATCTTCGCTATCATCCTCTGAAGGTTCATATTCACTTCCGCTGTCCTCAAAATGTTCAAACTCCACGGCATCCTCAGTTTCGCTACCACTCTCCTGAACGCTGTCCTCATCCGATTCAATAAACAAGTTTTTTGCAATTTCCTCAAGTTCGGCTTGCGTCATAGGCCTGTTTTTGTCTTGTTGTTCAGACATATCCTTTAATAGTAACTTGCAAGTCCAACAAGTTCAATCTCTAAAGGACTAATCTAAAAAAAAAACAGTTGTTTTTTGTATGGTGCAATATGGACAAAAGTTAAGACTAACCTTTCGTAAACTTTACGACGCTGGTCTTATACCAACAATGGTAAAGAGAATACCTAGACGCAGAGCTCGATATCTAAGGCATGTGACCGACGGTGGCCGAAAATAAATATCGCCGTCGTAAAATTTACGAAGCTTAGCGGTCTAGGGTTAATGAGGCTTGGTTCCATCTTTCGGACTATATTTACTGTCAGAATATAAGACTTTGGAGTGTAGACAACCCTCACTTTTATACTCCACAAAAAATTGAAGCGTGGGCTGCTGCAGAAGGATGATTGTTGGACTTATTTTTTTTAACGGACGTATCGTTTAGAAATCCTAACACTTTTTGTACAAACGTTGCATGACGACGAACTGCAAGATACTGCATATTCAAAAAGCCAACACTAAACTGCAGATACTAGACATCAAAATATTATGGCTCACACCTTAACCAAGTGGTTTAAGAGACTTTCAAGTTTAAAATTTATTCTGAAATTTCTCAATAATTGAGAAAGTTTTGTATTGTACAAAATACATTGTACAACAATGTATTTTGTTGATGTTTTTAGGCGCTGATATTGTTATATTTTTTTCTAAGTAGGTGTGTCAACATAGGCTAAATTTACAAATCATTAAATTAATAGATTATTATTTGTGCAAGAGGACTGGCTAGTAGTCAGAAAATGCCACGACAATAATTTTTCTAACAGTGAGATGCGTTATATGATTTGTATTTTTGCTCAGGCAAATTCTAGCTGACATGGAGCGACCCACAGATATCTACAATTATTACCCAAAAAGAAGGGAACCTAATCATAAACTTTGCAGAAATCTTTCCAATCACTTAGACGAAACTGGATCTTTTCCCCCAAAAAGTAACCATGGTACTCCGAAAATAATCACAGTCAATGAAATTCTTTTTTTAATTTTTTTGAAGAATTTTAATTCGTGTTTCGGAAAATCGTCCATTTGTAGAATTTTGAAAAAAGAAATGCTCCATCCATATCATTATACTACGGTTCAGCAGTTATTGCCTCAAGATTAACCAGCTCGCCTACAATTTTCTCAGTTTCTACAAAATATGCAAACCGAAAACCCATATTTTCTTAATAAGATTTTATTTACCAATGAGGCGACATTTACTAGACGGGGAGTTTTTAATTGGAGGAACAATCATTTGTGGGATTCCAAGAATCCACATCCTGTAAAAGAAAGACATTTTCAACGTGAGCTTAAGGTGAACATTTGCTGTGGTGTAATTTCTAATTTTGTCACTGGACCTTTTGAATTGCCACCCATTCTAACTGGACATCGATACTTAAACTGTCCTCAACATCGTTTAAACGAGCTCTTAGAAGATGTACCACTCGCATTTAGAGAAAACGTGGTTTATGCACGACGGAACGCCACCACATTTTGCCTTGCAAGTGCGCCACTATTTGCATGAGCATTTTCGTCATCGGTTGATTGGCCCTGGAAGTGAATTTGTTTGGCCACCGAGAAGTCCAAACCTAAACCCTCTGGACTTCTCTGTGTTAAATTTTAAGGATTTATTTTATCAGGAAGAAGTTAATTCTCTTCGGGAGTTCTCGGCAGAGAACACAACAAGCCGCGAATACATTTAAAAATAATAGAAACATTTTGTTTAACATTCAGAGACAATTAAGAAGATGTATTTAAAATGTATTGAGGTAGGTGGTGGACATTTCCTACATTCGATTTGAAGTTTGTCATTATCATTATTAGATAACAATTGTTATTTACTGTTGCTTTGATTGCTTCTATCAATAAAAAATCATAACATAGCCTTGACAAGTCAATGAGGTTGTAAACCATAGATTATAAAAGTTTTAGGTTATAATTTAAGAGTAAGAATAGAAATACGTTTTTTTTGCTCGGCCGGCTTTGATAAAAAAAGTTCTACAATTTATTGTGCAATAAATTTGTATGTGTAAAACAGTCATTAGTTATTGCTGACATTCATATTTTGTGACATACCCGAACCGTCCTTTTCTGTTGGTTACGTCGGCTATGAGTGATGTTTCTTTAAATATTTGTTTGACATTTTCCTCATATCAGTACCTAAATCACAAGGGAAATTTGAATTTTTTGGAAATTTGAAAAATCTACCCATGTAGATAGGCCACCAACAGTACAAATAAGTCCCATCCACATTCATTACAGACAAACGACTGAAAAGGCGTGATCGTTTTCTATTCCGGCGCGGAACGTCCTGACGTGTTGTCCTGACAACTCGTAAAAATCCTTTATTAAATCGCCCAAGGATCAACTTCGCTAATTAGATTCTTACAGTTTTCGCAGGCTATCAAACTTTGGCGTTTTATGTAGCAACTCACTTCGCTAGGCGCGCCGCTCGAGAAAAAATAAGGCGGCTCATCAAAATGTCGCTAATCGTAATTATGGGAGCCGAGGAACTTCTTAACTCGCTTTCGCGGAGCCGCCGCGCCGCCTTCCTTTTTTTCCATTTCGCGTTTTATGACTTCGTCTCGCAGCGTTACTGCTAATCTCACGTTTATTACTATTCTGTCGTTAGAGAGGGAAAAAAGTAGGAAAATCTTCATCTTGATTCACGTTATCCTGACAAATGTATTTTCTTGAAGACTGAGTTATGCGTCTCGCATTATTTTTATAAAAAATCTGTTAATAGAATACGATATGTTGTGCGTTCAGATCGTCGGTTGACGACAAGCATGATCGGGGAAGAGTTAAATTTGAATCACACCTTTGTTCGTCAGATTTTGACTAACGAATTGGGGATGAGAAAAATCTGAGCAAAAATGGTCCAAAAATCGTTTCGCAGGAAAAAAGACATCAGGAAAGAAAGGTGTCTTGACTTTTTGGAATCGATTGAAAATGATCTCCATTCTATGGAACGTTTCATTACTGGTGATGAGACTTGGGTGTTTGAGTACGACCCGGAAACCAAGCGCCAAAGCACGGAATGGCACACTTCAAGCTCTCCAAGACATAAAAAAGCAAGAAAGAGCAAGTCGAAGATCAAATGCATGCTGCTTTGCTTTTCTGATACCCACGGAATTGTCCACAAGAGTTTGTGCCTCCAGGCCAAAATCAACACTTTTACAGAGAAGTTCTTGAAAAACTTCGAAAAAGAACTGCGTGTGAGACCAAACATCAAGAACAACTGTATATTGCATTGCATAACGAATTAAGAGGCATCCGTCTCCGGAAACTAGATCGTGGTTTCGGTTCATTAGAGCTCATCAGTGCCCTAGTATACCTGATTAAACATTTTTTATATGATTCTGTATATTGTATGCTTTTATCATAGATTTGTATGAACCAATTGGCTTCGTCTGTGCGATTCCTTTAATTGGATTTACTTTTATAACCTATAACAAAATTCACCTAGCAAAATTTCTGTAAAGAACGTATATACATTTGTGTATATACATATCTTCTTTCATACAGCGGCTGTATTAGAGTACGAATCGTTAATATTTTGATGTGTCCACGGAAAACTAGACGCAATTTCTGTAACGAACCCCGCCGCGGAAAGGGAAAAAATAAAATATTTCGCCCCTTTGACTTTAACGTTTTTAATGAGTTCTCCCGGCGCAAACATTAAACCCGATAGGAATTAGAGATCCGTCGATATTAACCGGTTTTTTACGCGCGGGATATTTTTTAATCTCGACACAATACGGCCGTAATTGAGGGGATGAAATTAAAAATTAAATTAAGTCGTCTGATCGTCGATCGGCTTGCTTAATTTAAAAATCGCCTGGCCGGCTTTTTCGTGCCTGCAGGTAAATAAGACTCAATCTATCGGGGAAACCGCCGGTGCTCTCAGAAGTGGGATTATAGTGGGATGCGTTTGATGAAATTTTAATCGGAAATATAAAATCTGTTTGATAAATTCGCGGAATTCGCAGATATACCTTAGAGTAAAGCATACAATTTATGAGGACAAAATTATCAACTTTTACATTTCTTTAATTCTCATGTATCTAACTTAAATGAACGGATATAAAGTAGAGTATCACTATTGAACTACATAAACTTGCTTAAATTGTGATCAGTGACCATCTGTGTACAGGGATGTTCCTTATAATTTGCCATCCCTTTAAACAGTTTATTTCCTGACATAGAAAAAGAAATAAGGACAAAAGTTGCAGGATTTTTCTTGAAAATTTTATGTGTATTTTTTGAATGTGGAATTAAGTTGATTTCAAAAATGTACCTTAAGTTTATTGTACATTTATAAAATTCCATAAAAAACGCAACACTGCGCCGCGTCAAACAGGGTTCCGAACACCTGGCCAGCAAGTCTGAATTACACAGTGCAAACTCTATAAAAACAATGCGGCAAACTAAGATATAACGACGGGACGTCACCATGATCGGTGTAATTCAGACTGCTTGCCTTTTGGACGCTTTTTTTTGCTCTTCGTTAGGAGGAGGCCTCGATTGGGACTTTTTGGCTATCTTGCTTCTCACCACCTTCTTTTGAGACAGCTAAAAACTGGCCACTAAGACAAAATTGGACTAATCTCGATGTCTTCCAGAACGCGTCTGCTCAGGCCGCTCTGCAAGCCGCTCAAGCAATTTCCATCACCCAGAATTCCGTGACGCCCGCAGCCACTCCCACCACTCCCGTTACGAACGGACAGGATATACAGGGTGGCCCCAATACGGTCCTTAGGGTCATCGTTGAACACATGATATACCCGATCAGCCTAGATATTTTACATTTGGTAAGTGAATCAGTGACAGTATGCCGTATGCGTCGGGGTAGGTACTAGGAATATTCAAATGGGATTTATATATGGGGCATTTCATGCCAACTAAGTGAGGTCAAAGAAAAATTCTGTTTGAAACATATCACAATCGATAGTACTTGCTAAAAAACTAACTTCCCTAAAATTTTAGATTTTTTGAGCCACAAGGAGAGGAATGATGAGGGTGCGAAAATACAAATGTTCGTTTCGACTCTAAAATTTCAATCTTTCTCGGTAAGAAAATGAAAAAAATTAAAAAGAAGGTTGCAATGGTTTTCGATGTGTTTTTTGCGTAGAATACGATAAAAATATTTTTATATTAGATATATATAATCTATATCTATATCTATATAATCTATAGATTATTAGGGATAGTTTTCACCCCTATTTTGAGGATTGAAAGTTTAAAATCGAAATTTCGAAAAGTATGACGATTTTTTTTCAATTTTTTTTTCAATTTTTTTCAAGTTTTTTTTGTACTTTCGACTAATTTTTAATTCATATTGGGCGTCGACCAGAAACTGGCCCAAAAAACGGGCCAAAGGTGAAAAACGTGGTTTTAGCATCCTGTGAGATAGTAAATGGCAAGTGAATAATATATTCCAAGGTTTTTGGGGTCGCTGGTTACGAATATAACGTCAGATTTTCCAAAAACAAAATGACGGATCCAGTATGGTAGTCAACTTTTAAAAAACGGATAAATTTTGAAATTTAAAAAATACCATCGTATTCTACAGGAAATTTTCTACATTAGATTCGTAATCAGCGACCCCAAAAACCTTGGAATATATTATTCACTTGCCATTTACTATCTCACAGGATGAGAAAATACGCTA
Organism: Aromia moschata; assembly: GCA_029963805.1. Classification (NCBI taxonomy): domain Eukaryota; kingdom Metazoa; phylum Arthropoda; class Insecta; order Coleoptera; family Cerambycidae; genus Aromia; species Aromia moschata. Next base: position 247,265 of record JAPWTK010000423.1, on the reverse strand, counting down.
AAACCACGTTTTTTTCACCTTTGGGCCGTTTTTTTGGGCCAGTTCCTGGTCGACGCCCAATATGAATTAAAAATTAGTCGAAAGTACAAAAAAAACTTGAAAAAAATTGAAAAAAAAAAATTGAAAAAAAAAATCGTCATACTTTTCGAAATTTCGATTTTAAACTTTCAATCCTCAAAATTAGGGTGAAAACTACCCCCAATAATTTTGAAAATATTTTTTATCGTATTCCACACTACCTTCTTTTTAATTTTTTTTCATTTTCTTACCGAGAAAGATTGAAATTTTAGAGTCGAAACGAAAATTTTTATTTTCTCACCCTCACCATCCCTCTCCTTGTGGCTCAAAAACCCTAAAATTTTAGGGAAGTTAGTTTTTTAGCAAGTACTATCGATTGTGATATGTTTCAAAAAGAAATTTTTTTGACCTCACTTAGTTGGCGTGAAATGCCCCAAATATAAGTGAACTTACCTTTAAGAAAAACGAAAACCAAAATATTGATGTATTATAATGTGCGATTCATTTTGCAGATATTCCAGCGATTTGGAAAAGTTCTCAAGATTGTTACATTTACAAAAAACAGTAAGTATTTCGTTGCACAAATATCCGATGCTAAAAATATTTTGAAAACTCTTATTTCCAGACTCATTCCAAGCGTTAATCCAATACCCGGATACTCAGTCAGCGCAGGCGGCCAAGCAGGCGTTGGACGGCCAGAACATATACAACAGCTGCTGCACCCTGCGCATAGACTACTCGAAGATGTCTTCGCTCAACGTTAAATACAACAATGACAAGTCGAGAGACTACACGAATCCCAATCTGCCGACGGGCGACACCAACGACCAGCTGGCCCTGAGCGGAGGCCTCGCGGGAGGCCTTGGCGCCGACATCTTGTTGCTCGCCACCCAACCCAGATTGGCGAGGGAGAGGCTGGCAGGTAAGAATGATATAGTATCATAAGATAAAAAAGAGTCTTCAAAAGAGTGCCGTGGAATCGATCCTTCTCGAACTCTCACACTTAGAACTGTCGAGTTGTTAAGAAAATCACATATGGTAATCACGGCAGAACAAAAACTTGATCGAAAGTTACTTTGGAAATGGTAAAAGGGTTGATCGCTAGTAGGTTTATTCAACATGGGTCTTTTTGAGGATTTTCAAACAGAATTTTCACACATTTCAGTACTTTAAGATAATTTTGAGGCAGTGCACTGCCATATAAGTTATTTACATCCTCTTATGGTATATTTCATATATATTAGTTTAGGGAATTTTAACTTGTATTAAAGAAATAGATATTTTATTTGAAGGAATTTTAACCTGTATAGAAGGTATAAAAAGAATAATTAAAAAAAAAAACTTTTTGTAGATTCTATTCTAGAAATGGTAGAAGAGTTGATGACCAGTGGGTTTATTCCACATAAGACGCCTTTCAGGATTTTCAAACAGAATTTCCACGCATACTCTTGGATTTTGTCAAGTTTAAATTTTAATTTGCTCAAATAATACAATTATGTACATCAAGAAACCAATATTTTAGTACTTTAAGATAATTTTGAGGCAGTGCACTGCATAAGTTATTTATATCCTTATGGTAATTTTCTTATATATTAGTTTGAGGAATTTTAACTTATATTAAAGAAATATATATTTTGTTTGAAGGAATTTTAACTTGTATAGAAGATATAAAAAGAAGAATTAAAAAAATGTGACGCCTTTCAGGATTTTCAAACAGAATGTCCTCACAGACTTCTGGATTTTGCCAAGTTTAAATTTTAATTTGCTCAAATAATACAATTACATCAAGGAACAAATATTTCAGTACTTTAAGATAATTTTGAGGCAGTGCACTGCCATATGTTATTTGTTTCCTTATGGTATTTTTAATATATATTTTTTAGAGGGACTTCACTTGTACAAAAAATACAAAGAATAAAAAATACTTTTTCTCTCAGATTCAATTCTGGCGGGTGCTCCGGGTGTCCTTAGCAGCCCGTTCATGCACGGTCTGGCGTCTCCCTTGGCCGCTCCCTACCCGGGAGGTGTGGCCGGGACCATCCCCGGCCTCGGCGGTTTCACTCTCGGACAAACCGCCTCAGGTCTGCGGGGACTGACTACTCCTGGACTAGCTTTAGCCACTGTGCTGCTCGTCAGCAACCTTAACGAAGAGGTTAGTATTAGTTTCTCTAGGATATTTTTGGTGAATTTTTTTTAGTGTGGATTTTTACCACTGTAGCTGGCTATTTACTGTTTGATGTATATTGAAATTTGATGAGTTAGATACATAGGCTGATACTCACAAGTGACACACCCCAAAGTCTTGTGATTTTAGAAATGAAATATTGAAATTTTGGAATTGGATAATAGACATAAATGTGCATTTATTGACATAGTTGCCACTATTCGCTTCCGGTTTAAGGAGAAGGGGCCCTAACTTCCGAATTTTTTTAGTTGAATGTCGTGTTTAATTTCACAGCGATGAGAAATTTTTCACTTTTTCTCATCAGATTCACACAGTGCTTTTTGCGTTTTTTCTTGAGAATTCTTAAATAGGTATAAGGAGTGTGTGATATCATAGTGTTGGTAACAAAAAAAACACTGTTTGAAAATCCCATTTAAAATAATTGAGAAAATATGAAAAATTTCTCTGCATTATTTAGAAGCTTGAAAAATGAAAACTGTCAACGAAAATGAAATAAATTAATTTTTCTATTTCTACTTGACTGAGACGTTTTAAAAAAAGATCAAATCAAAACATCAAATCACGATGTAAATCAAAAAATAAATGACATGCCATGTCAAAAAGTGGCAAATGGTGAATCACTGTGTTCAGAATGGCATTTTAAATTAAAACAAGTGAAAATAGTCATTAAGTGTCACTTTTAGTTAAACCGAAAGTTAACAAAAAATGACATGATGATGCTAAAACTTCAATATTTTATCTCTGGAAATAAAAAAATTAGAGGGGATTCACTTTCTAGAATCACCCGGTATTTTGTGTGAGACTTGACTAATTAAGAATAAATAGTTTCTGGTAGCAGAGAGTCTGCATTACATTTCTGAAATGTTTCTATTCTATGTACTTCTAGGATGTTATATTTACCTTCGTAGATGTCGTAAAGTATCCTGTCAGTAAATAGTAGCTATAATATGTGCATACATTGTACAGTTCACTGATAACTACAATTTCGAATGATCGTTTAATTACCTTTTACATAACTAACTTTATTTAACTTAAAATTTCTTAATTACATTAACTAGACTAATGTTAGGTTGTAAAACTTACTAAAAGTGAACTGTATATATTTTTTAACATACTATTTCTAGTAATTTAATATGTATATAGCATTAATCATCTAATCATTTATGTATTAGTTTCATACTCTATAAGTCTGCGATTATTTTTAATTTTGCGAAAAAAAAAGATCAATTTGTTGGATGAAGTATGCTATATATGTTTATAAGGCTTTCTTTTTAAGACTTAACGTAAGAAAAGCAACCATTATTCTCCACTACTTCTTGTATCTAGTAGTAACTCATAGCTGCTATAGTTGTAATGTTATATTTTGTTTTAAATAGTATTTGCATTTTTTTAACTTACTTTTCTATTTATCAGCAAAATAAAGCCTTGTAAATAAGAAGTATTTTGGAAGACGAGATGCGCCGTACTATTTTTTTTGAAACGTGTATAAATTAATTATACAAGAGTCTAATGCTGTTTTTCTTTTTTACATTTGCTGCCCCTCCGGTGGCAATATGCTACCTCTTTGTGCCACGTTACATCCTCCTGTCATCTTTCTCTATTGTAGATGGTCACGCCTGATGCTCTCTTTACACTATTTGGTATGTTTTCACACTTAATTATATCGTATCGCTAGGTAGATATATCGTAGGTATTTTTAGGCCACGTACTTCCCTAAAAATTTTATATGAAATCGAACATACCTCTCGAATATTCCCTTTCGTACCTTAACCTAATATTTTCCCCAACCATTGTCCCTCGAGTTATCCCTATAAGTACTCTGAATATGTCCAATTATCGTTATGTCCTTATACATTTTTGTTTGTTTAGTTGCTAATTAATTAACAGTTTTTCATTGTTAGATTAAAGTAGTGTGTTTTTTTCTTTTTATCTGTTTGATGAAAGTTTTGCATTCGATATAATTCCCTTTTCTCCGTATTTCTTACTTCTTTATCTCCCTTTTAAGTACTAATTCTTTACGTGAACGATATCTAGACATCTGCTAGGCAGTAGGAAGAAATTTTGCGACCTCTTTCCAAAATACAGGGTGTCCCGGAAAAGTATTTTCAGAGATTCCTCGACCCAAAAGAAAACGATTTAGGCCTACTTGCATATAGCCACAGTTGCTTCGTTTAGCCACTAGAGGGCGTTTCGCAAATTAAACTTGATTTTTAAATGACAGCTGCAATAAAGGGCAAATGCAAGGCCTACTATTTCTGGCTAGTAGGTTACTGGCTCTTTGAACATATAGTCGATTGAAAATTATTTTTATTGGCCAAACCATGAAGAGGTAAAAATGTTCTGAATCAAGTCACCTTTTCGATACAAAAAAATCGGTACCTATTACTCATAACAAGATATGGATATAAAAGTAGACATCCAAAAAAAACATCAACTCTGGCATGAACGAGAGAGATGGAAATAGTGGTCAAGTCTAAGCTTTTCGGTTATGTCAAACTTTTGACAAGTGACTGTCACAATTTGTAAAATAAACAATGGCTATCAGATGATGTGACAGTCGACAAGTGAATAAGGTTATAAATTCGATTAAGGATAGAAATGTATTTTTTTTCTCTGCCAACTTTGATGACGTTTTTTTTTTGGATGTCTCTTTAGATAACATATTAATTGTATTTCTGTGTTTTTGAAAGTGCACTAAAAAACGTCAATTGTAGCCCTAGAGCTAACCCAAAAAGTGGTCGAAATCGATTTTCATCTTTTAGAATAAAGAAAAACAATTTTTTTTTCGGAATTAAACGCCCTCTAGTGGTTAAACGAAGCAACTTTAGTCATTCAAGTTCTCTTTCGAGTCAAGGAATTTCTATTATTACATTTTACATCACTTATAACCGAACACCCTGTATAATCCCGCAGCCATCCAACAGCTTACCGACTTCCTAAAAATAAACCATTTACAATTATGAGTGACTGTAAAATATACAGTTAACTTGATATCTATTTTGTTCTTTCTCCATAAACCCTCTTCATTAAATTATGAACAGTATTTTTTTTACCGTTTTTGTGTACACTGTTCATAACTAGAGGGTGAAACGTTCCTTTGAATATAAACAAAAGGATGGGCTGCACTATCATATTGTTTAAATCCTTTCTAACACATTGTGTTTAATTCACTATTAAACATGAGAAATCCTTAAATTCCTTATTAGACTTCTATTTTATGCCAGCTCCCTTGAATTTCTCATTTCATTCTCCTGTTTTGTTCTCTTGCCTTTGTTTCCATTTTACTTTTCTCATGTTCATTTCAGACATTCATATTTACTCTTCTCTCATTATTTAAACATTTATTATCGTTTTTGTAACCTTCTCAAGCTTCCTTGTTGAGTTTAATAAAACAATGGAGTAAAAAAAATGTATTTTCTTTCGTTTATTATCTGAAGAGCTTAAAGAACTAGTCCCTCATTTTATTATTTTAGTTGCCTAATATATATCTACTTAGTTGTATTCATAAAGGAACTCTGTTCTTTTAACTTTTAAGGATTTAACATTGAGCTTTTTAATAACAGCCGAATAACTTTCTATGGAAGTGAATTACTAAAACTAAAAAAAATTGGTGGTTTAAAATAACAGAGTTTATCCAATTTGCTTATATAATTTTCAATAATTAGATCATTAACAGCTTTAAGTGAATTGGATTTTATCGTTTTTGTTTTGTTTTGTTTTTTTTTTTAGATATTATGATTTTCTTTTTTTGTTTGTGTTTTGTCCAAGCTTACTGCCTAGAATCACCTAGTCATAATATGATATTCAAAATTTTGTTACTCTCTCCTTCAGTTTTGTAGTCTTGATATGTATACTTGTTTCTAATCATTTGCATGTTTTGTGTTTTTAAATTCCATGTTTTTACGTTTTTATATTTAACGGTAAAGTCTTTGTGTTGTACCTCAGAGTCTTCTTCTTCAAGCTAGTATTAGAATTTTTTTTAGTAAACCCTTTTTTTATAACATATCATACGAATTTATTAACTGTTACGTTGTGCTGTTGGTTGATTGTACTCTTTCCTTCTTTAGGAGTCTACGGCGACGTGCAGAGGGTAAAAATCCTGTATAACAAAAAGGATTCGGCTCTAGTTCAATTAGCTGAACCCCATCAAGCACATCTAGGTAAGAGAAATATACACAAATTGACAGTGGAAAAAATATTTCCGGCACAATCACGCATTTATTAGCTTTTAAAAATTTTTAATATTTCGTTTTATTAATCCTAGCCATTACCCACATGGACAAACTCAAGGTATTCGGCAAGAACATCCGGGTAATGTTGAGCAAACATCAATCAGTACAAATGCCCAAAGAAGGCCAGCCAGACGCGGGCCTAACCAAAGACTACAGCCAGAGCCCGTTGCACAGGTTCAAGAAGCCGGGCTCCAAGAACTACCAGAACATCTATCCACCGTCCTCGACATTGCATCTCAGCAACATACCTGCCACGGTCAACGAGGACGACATCAAGGAAGCCTTCACCAAGAACGGATTCACCGTCAAGGCTTTCAAATTTTTCCCGTAAGTATATTCCTAAAGATATTTGAAGGTAAAACATTCGAGGCCTGATTTAAACGTTAAAAATTCCGCCTCCCTTTGGTTTTCTCAAAAATCAAATTCTTAAAATTCTATCAACTAGTAATCATACAAGATTATTTTATAGGAAAAGTGCAGCTCAGAATGCCCTAATGTCTTTGGTTGACAGCCACTGTTACCAATATAATCCGTAATAAATAAAATCAGTGTTTGTTTATTGGCATATAATTGCTTAAATTGTTTATTATTGGTCGATATAAATTGTTTCTTCACAAAAATCACAAAATACAAAAGTTTATATCGCAAAATACAAGACTAAGGACGCCACGCCACTAGACTATTTGAGGTTATGTGGAACAGTTGGCAACATGTAAAAATCAAATGTCACATTAAAAAATTAAAAATTATGTTAAAATTATATTATATTAATTGCAAGAAACTGACCAAAAAAAAAACATAAATATTCAGCGTGCAACTAAAACTGTTGCAATTATTTTTCTTGATGGCAAGAAAAAAACCGTAAAGCGGCCTTTAAATTAAGCGATTAAAGGGAATGTCTTGACAGATATGATCCCTGTTCATCATCATTCACTATCAGAAATCACAGATCTAGATTACAACCTCGTGAGGACTCATCACAGTCATCAGTGTGATATCTAGATAGGCCAAGCCCATTACATTTTTACATGCCAAAATTAGGGACAGTACGAAAGTATACATAAAAGATCGGAAAAATTCCGTAGAGTTAAATAAACTACTTTTCCTGAACTGAATTTCGCCGCGTCATATTCAAAATGGCGTCCAAAGTTGGCCAAAAACGCTTATTTCGTTTAAAAAAAAACTATGCATCCTACAAAAAAAAGTTTCAAATAAAAGTTGTAAAACTTATTAAAACAAACAATTTAAGCCTAATCCGACTAATAAATAAATAAATAAATAAATAATTTTTTTATTGCAAAATACAGCTAAAAATCGCAATTTTTTCGATTGCTTCTATCTTTGAAAGATATATTTTTTTCATGAAACTTTGATATTTTGAACATTGCAAAATTCCTGATAATTTTTGCAAAAATCGCATTATTCACAAAAAATGCTTTTTTTTCAAACTCCAATAATTCATACACAAATGCACTTAGAGTTCAGTTAGGGCTTAAAATTTTCTTCAAGACTTGTACTTTTCGTGTACAAATAAAGCGCGAATCATAATATGATTGTTAATATGCTAAAATAACCGCGCAAAAATCTTCATTTTTTTACCGAAAAAAATGTAATTTTTTCAAAAAGTTTAAATTATATCGAAATGGGGTTATTGCCATTCGATAGCTGCTATTTTATTACAAATTTAAAAAAAAACTACCCTACGACCTTCTGTAGCCGAGATAATTTTTATTTTTTTAAAATCGCCACTGCCTCATTTCTTAACGTTAAGGGCTGAAATTTGCATAGATCGTAGTTAAATACTTCTACTTTCATATAAATATTATTTTATGGAAGTCAGTGTCATTTCCTGATCAGTAGACTATATGGTAATGGCCCCTATACAAAATACTGCCTCCGCTCGATGTTCGTTTATACGCGTGATGGTCGGAGAGAGACGCCGACTCGGTGTATACAGTTAGCGAGTTTCATGAAAAGATATTCCCAAGTTTCATGAAAAAATTTAAAAAAGTTTATTCAATTCTATGGAATTTTTCCGATTTTTTATGTATATTTTTGTGCTGTGCCTAATTTTGGCAAGACAACGAGGTATTTTTGACAATGGGCCTGGTGATGGTGTTATCTAAGTATGCCCCCTATTGTACGTAAACGGAACCAATGAATTATGATCGTTCTCACCTCATGAACTTTTAAAAGGTTTACCGATAGTGTGTGCTGCAACTAACACATCTGGTGGTTCTTGACATTGTCAGACCTACCGGAATATGTCTAGTCCCATTTATGCACACTAGACGGCGACACCTACTAGGTAACACCACCTTATAATTATCGGTTATTTCCTGGATATTTACGCCTACATAAAACTAAATTGATGTTAAAAACAATAAATGGGAAAACTGTGAAATGTTTTTTTTTACAGAAAAGACAAGAAGATGGCCCTAATCCAACTGCCCAGCATGGAGGAGGCAGTGATAGCTCTCATAAAGATGCACAATTACCAGCTGTCGGAATCGAACCACCTCAGGGTGTCCTTCTCAAAGTCGAGTATATAATGCGATCTGTACAATACAAAAGAACACAGTATTCATTCCATTAGGCCGTGTTGCAAGTCAGGAGAGACACGGCGTCGACATGGTAGCTAAATGAAAAAAAAATTGTAATGCAGCGCTTATTTATTAATAATATTATAGACTGTTAATTGGCAGGATTAGCTTTTCTTTAGTATACATTACAAACTAGTATTTTTTTTTAAATATTGTTAGGTTAGTTTTACGTATTTTTTTATGGTTAGTATTCTGTTTTCTGTTCCCGACGTGGTTTCTTTACTCATTCATAAGTATTCTTTTGTTTTTTTTGTCCTTTTGCGTTTTATATTCAGTATTGAATGGCTTTAATATTTAAGCAACTGTTAGCAAAAAAAATAATAGGGTTATGAAGATGGAATCGCCGTGATGTTATTTTTTTGTAAGTTTATATAGAAATGTTTATCCCATGTTGTATAGAAGACACATGTATGGGCGGTCTGGCGGCGGCACATCGCCGAAACCCGGACGGCCCAATAGTATTATATGGCTAGTATTGTTAGTATGTCTCGGAATTTTTAGTATATCGTTAGTTTTTAGCCAGTGACTAGTTTGTTAGGGCAACCACAGGGTTTAGCTGTACCCTAGAGATATGAACGTCTTTCTCAGTATATGTCGCCGGAAAACGGTTCATATTTTTTTCGACACAGGCCTGCATGTTTCCTCTAAATCTCAGAAGAATCTCCTTTAACGTTTAAGTTATCTCTCTCCCCCCCCCCCCCCCAAAATTAACATGCTCGCCTGACGAGATCCGTTTATTGCAAATTTCAAGTACATAACCTAATCTAACTTGTAACCTAACCTAATTTAAGGGTAGGAAAGTATTTATTTGGTACACTAAATTTCCTGTCATGTTTCTTTTACACTCTCAGGATATATATTAAACTTTTTTAGGTTATCATATTGACAAAACAAAATTTTGACATTCGACATTTTGACATGTGACGAGCGTATTCGAAATATGGAATAAACGGTGACCATCCGGACTACATCGTAACTTTCTTCTGTCTACTTTTAGTGTTACTACTACTACTACTTATACACTTGACAATCATTGATCATACCTTTTAAAATGCAAATACTGAATAGGAACGCGTGATCTAAATTTCCCTATGTCCTATCTCTGTTCGCGAAGCAAATGGAAATTTATATATTATGGTCGAGACGACATATCGCACGCAGCATTTGCCAAATTCGAAGTCAATATCTACAATATTATAATTGTGTGACTGTACGTGTTGAAAGATATATTTTTTTATCTTCTGTCATTTTTAAGTACGCACAATGTGTCTTTCATGGATGTCGTTATAGTTTTGTATTTCTCCTTATCTGTTAGTTTTTTTTCTCTCCTAAGTTACGCTGGTTATATTCCCTTATGCTTCTCAGGATTTTTTTTTTGTAATGTTTAATCTTAAAAGATAATTGTACTCTTGCATTTATTACTCTTTGAAATTTTTACTTCATTGATGTTAATTAAATATTTCGTTTATATTATTTTGTTTTTTTTTTTTTTATTTATTTTATTACAGGTTGAGTTTTGCGATTCTCCTGCAAATATTTTTCTCCTTGTTCGAGGCTAAATATTTTGATACCGCATTATGTACATGCACAAAGAAAAAAATAACCAATGTGTTGCCTAGAGTCAATTCCTTCTTAATTGACATACACAGGGTGTTTCCTAACTTCATGTGATTATTTTAGGGGATGATTTAACTATGAAAAGTAAGACTTCTTTTGTGAAGGTGTGTTCCAAAATCCATCGCTACCAAGTTATCAAAGATTAACGGTTAATACAGGGCGATCCAATTTTTAGTTTCCAGACTGTATGTGTACTCAGTCACATTTACTAGAAAATGTTTCGAATAAAAGTTGCCCGGCTATAAAACTGTGCGAAAAAACATAAACTGATATAATCAGTTTGTCACTTGTTTATCACCTGAAGGTCATTTCAAGGTCAAGTTGATATTTTGAATGGACACAATTTTTATTACAGCATAATATTTATAAAAAAAAAATGTACAACTTTTGCCTGAAATATTTTCTGCATTTCCAATTTTTGAAATAATTAACCTAAAATCGCTAAAAAAAACTTGCCCTTCTTAGTAGCAGAAGGCTTTGAAATTGCTGACAAACAAAATGAATGATGTTGGTGATGATGGACAACAATGAAGTATCAAATTGTGCTCGTCAAGCATAAGTTGCTTTTCAACCATTTGTTTATTTTCCAAAGCTCTCTTACTACCTTTAAGCTAAAAAAAAAATCAAGCAAATTGCAAATCAGCAAACTTGCCCTTCTTAGTAACAGAAGGCTTTGGTATTGCTGACAAACGAAAGCTGACAACAATGAAGTGTCAAACTGTGTTTGTCAAGCATACGTTGCTTTTCAACTATTTGTTTATTTTCCAAAGCCTTCTACTAAGAAAGGCAAGTTCTCTCACTATACACTGGAAAAATAACATATAGTAGCAATATGAGAAAGATACCACCCTTAAAACCTTATAAAATTTTCATTTCAATCTCCATTTTCATAGAAAGGAAAAGTTTTATTTTGTTGAATAGAATCACCCCTTAAAGTAATGACATGAAGTATGAAACACTCTGTATATCGTCTTTCTACAAAATCTGTAGCAATTGTTATGCTTACCGTTTATAATACTTTTTAAAAACATTTATGTTTATTAGCAATTTGCACAAAGAAAATGATGAACGTTTCTGCATCCCCACTAATTCAAAATTCATTTTCGACATTGCAATTGTTTGACAAGATGGGGAGCAAAAAAAATATAAAGATTTCGATGAATGGTAAAAAAAGTATCATTTTGTGCGTGTCCAAAATGATGAGGCTCTTCGAGATGCAGAGCAAGTGATCATCATTTTTTTCTCAGTCCCAATATTAAAAAGTATTAACGTGCGACTCTAGGCAAACATGAATTCTGCACGACATTAACTCGAAAGTGTTTGTCACCCTAGCAGACTGACTGTAAATGAAATACCCAGTTGTGAACTAAATAATAGAGCTTATAGGTAATTCGTGGTAGAGTAAGTTTACCCAATTCGCAAACATTATATGAATATTTTAGTATATACGTGTAAATAGCGATCACTTTCAGTGAAAATGGTAGTGGAGGGCCAAGTTAAAAGAATTTTCCCGACCGCGAACTGCGGTTGACTTATCTTTAAATATATATACATTTAAACACTTAGCTGAGCTTAATGACAATCATTTACTATTGTTTCAAGAATATATAAGACATTGTTAGTGTGTGAACTTCCGTAGTGAGTGCCGTGTAACATAGCTTAACGTGTATAGTTCGGACCTAGGATAGACAAACTTGGGTGAAAAACCTGGGCCTAATTTAAAAAAGTGTTCGTCTAACGGAAAAGTTGGAAGAGTTAGGCCTAAGCGCATGTAAAGGAAAACTAGATAAATTCTTAGCTCGCTTGTCAACTTACGCTTTTTGTGTAGTGCTGCGCGAGACGTCGGTCGCAGAAAAATTCCTTCAAAGTCAGTACAAACAGGGATCCGCGTTTCAATCTGTAAAGAGACGAAACGTCTACTATGTGATAACCTAAGTTAAACCAGACCGGAAACCGTCAAATACGTTTCGAGTTTGACGGCTCTCGAGACAGTTACGCTGTACAAACGATATTGTAAATAGTAAAGAAAAATTTTTGCAGGAGGGGCAAAATCGTCATGTGATTGATATTTTTGAGTGTGAACTGGCACACGCGTTGAAGAAAACAAACGCTATCGGCCCTCGTGCCTGACTGTGGGATCAACTTAAACAAATCATTGAAATAAATACCTATCGCATTAAAAAAAAAAGGCATAATTATATCAACATAACATATATATATATATCTATCTATCCACATTGTACTCTCTATTTACATACTTAGATAAACTTTAGAAATAATTGTAGAAAATAATTAGCTTAAACTTATGGGCACAATTTGAATTTAAAGATATGAATTAAATCTTTTGCACAAGGTCAATCGTTTATATGCAGACATCTGTATTAGGGCCGTTTAATAGCTCGCAGAGCGCTTGTACATTACTCTTTATTTGCCCGTACATTCAAATCTGAAGGAAACGTGTCCGCAACGAGAATATGCCAGTTTTATTCCTGTCTTAAGTTGAATCTTAAAACATCTCGAGGACGACAATATTCATCTGTAGTGATTAATTTATATGTATGTAACTGTGATATAACAAATAATCTATTACGTCAGAATAATTGAAAAATCAACACACATTAATGTAATTGACTTCTCTTTGACACCTCTGCAATTTTTTTTTATTGTCCCATTCTAAGAAGACTAGAACCAAGGAGACAGAGCTGCGTCTTTTCGTTGTATAACGCGAGGGGCTCGAATATGTACGCCTCCAGAGGCGCTGTAAGCTGTGTCGTTCTGTACTAATCTGTGTGCGTTAGAGTCCGTGTGAATGTCCGTGGTGCGAATACAGTGATTTATGGCAGACGCTCGATATTTTTCGTTAATTTGTTGTTACCAAGGAGATTATAACGTTAACAATACAACAAAGAAACCATTTCGTTTCATACATACATCAGTAATTTGAAATAATGTCCCGTTATACTGACGCTTCGGAACGCTTCTTGTACCACACAATGCAACACAGCACTTTCGAATCATAAAGCCAAACACCTCGTAAGCATACACATTGACAGCCTACATTCATGAACAGTCACAGTGGTCGTCCGCTGCTCATCACGTGACTTTCGCAATCACATGACGTCGAGCACAGCACTGCTTACAGCGCCTTCTAGAGGCGGACAGGTATGAGACCATGACACCGAACGGCTTCGGTCTCCTTAGTTCTAGTCTTTGTCCGATTCGAACAATTTTAGTGTCAAAATGTAGGGCGTAAAAAGCGGTATTTTTTGCAAGATGGTTGGTACAATTGATGGCTTCAATCCAAGGCCAACTGTAATTTATTTTAATGCATCAAAAATTGAAAATAAAAACTTTTTTTAGCGAAACAACAAGGGAAACAACATCTTTGTAAAATATATAGAATTAGATTATTCAGAAATTAGTTGGAAAACATTTTTGATTTTTTTTATTTTAACAAAATTTCAAAGGCACCTTCGTAAAAGTTATATTACTAGATTTTTTTTATGGATAATAACTCGTACTATTGAGAGAAAAAAAATCGAATGATAAATAATTTTATTGGTACTTAAACAATTGCATTTACATTAGAAATGCTTACAACATTCAGTGTTTTATAGATATAATTTTTCTGTAGTAAACACATTGCTGTTTTACTATTACCAAACAAAAGGTTGGTAAATCAACTTCCAAGAACTTAGTACCTACAGTAAGCCTGGGATTAAAATCATGAAATAAACTACCCGGTTCAAAAACACATGTTTTTGTGTTGTACATTTGCACACTAAAGAAGTTTTTTCCTAAGAGAAATCGTTTATCTCGTTATGAAGTTGGTACAATGAAATAAATGTAAAAAGTTACTAAATACCCCTAAAATTGGCCAAGAAATTAGAGCAAGTTCTAAATTCTACAACTTTTTGTTGTAGAATATTGTACAATAAATTGTAGGATTTAAAACTTGGCCAATTTCTTGGCCAATTTTAGGGATATTTAGTAACTTTTTACATTTATTTCATTGTACCAACCTAATAAACGAGATAAACGAGAGATTGAGATTTAGAGAAACGATTCCTAAGAGAAACGATTTCTCTTAGGAACAAACCTATGATAACTCTTAGATTTTAGCCATTGAGAGTTAGCGGTGTTGAAATTGGCCAATAAATTGTTACAAATATTGCGAAGTGTAAACAGTTGGGTAAAAATTTATAAAATTGGACAATTTATTGAAAAATAAATTCTACAATTTATTGTGCAATAAATTGCCATGTGTAAAACAGTCTTAAGTTGTATCAGTGAGATGTGATTGGTGTGAAGGACGAGGTCTATTATTACATTCATATAAAGCAAAATTTTAACTCAATGTTGATTTTTATTAATTGTTAAGTAACATATCTAAACACGTAGAACATATCTGATGTTTTAATTAATTTAATTCGAAAATTAGGAATGAAGAGGGCAATACAACCACAACCTCCTCTATAGAGGAGGTTGTGATACAACCCTCATTATTGTTTGAAATTTAAAACTGACATATTCGTAAGGGACATACAAGTAATTCCACGCTGTTGATAAGTAGGCAGCAAGATGTACTTTCATATTTGGATGTAGGGTCTCCAGAGATGATTTTTGTTGCCACACCGAAATTACCCCCATATAATTTGGATTCCCTCGAACAATATGGGTGCCAAGATCAGTATTAAAATTAACGAACGGCCAG
Organism: Aromia moschata; assembly: GCA_029963805.1. Taxonomy (NCBI): domain Eukaryota; kingdom Metazoa; phylum Arthropoda; class Insecta; order Coleoptera; family Cerambycidae; genus Aromia; species Aromia moschata. Next base: position 231,896 of record JAPWTK010000423.1, on the reverse strand, counting down.
TTCTGTTGGTACTGTTAAGTTAGCAAGGCATGATTTATATCTAAGATGAGATATATATATTTATTTAGTTAATACATCTATATCATGTACTCGAATACATATATCTATATCAAACATATATATTGATTGAAGTTTTAGAGTTATTCTTTGTCATTTTACAATAAAAAGTTGAAATTAGCGCGTGTTTCATTTCCTGGAACTGTTTTAATTCCTAAACTACAACAGCCATCACTGTGGAACCCATGTCTCGTTGATCTGAAGATTAACTAAATGTAGATTTTTAAAATGAAATTCTTTTATTACAAACCCGCTTAACTTTCCGTTAACATTTTAAATATTTTCCAATTACTGCTTGTTTCCATGTGTATATTTTTCACTTTTGAAAAAGTGAACCAATCAAACCTGAAAAAATCCATTGGCGTAGAAATACTGGTATAAAAAGGGGGCACCAAACCCTCGTACGCACGCCACTGGTTCTGCGATTATAAAGCTTATCTATGAATGAGCTCTCATTGGACTATTTCACTTGTAAAATTAGAACCTTATACCTATCTCTCGCTGTTATTAGGTGAACACAAAACAAATCAAGAAAAAATTAAACTTTTCCTATAAAACCCTTAAGTTCTGATAAAAACAACTGGGACACCCTGTATACAGTTATAAACAAAATTCGGGAATTTTTGGGATGATGGTTGAAACTAAATTTAAGAACAAAAATTATTTAATAGACATCCAAAAAAAACGTCATCAACTCTGGCTATGAACGAGAGAGATAGAAATAGCGGTCATGTCTAAGATTTTCGATTATGTCAAACTTTTGACAAGTGACAATTTGTAAAATAATCAATGGCTGCCATATGATGTGACAGTCTTGACAAGTAAATAAGGTTATAAATTCGAATAAGAATAGAAATACGTATTTTGCCTCGGCCAACTTTGACGCCGTTTTTTTTTGGATGGCCCATTACTTCTCGAAAAATCGATCCTCATTTATTCGATATTCTCGCCGCCTAAATTTGAAGAAAATCGCGTTATTAATAAAAAATAAATTAGAGATTTATGAAAGGCGGGAAGCACTCCCTCTATTACACTATATTTTCAGTCGCTTACATGTGCTTTGAATCTAATCAAAATTAATATTTTTGTTTACTCAATGTGTATACTTTGGTACACAATCCTTACAACTTATTTCATAAATTCCTGACTTTTCGTTGCTGTTTGTTTTATCTTTTGGGTTGCCAAAATGTTTACGAAATAATTTGTAAACATTGTGACAAAAGCATATTGGGCAAACAAAAAGATCAATCTTAACTAGATTAAAATAACGTGTAGCTCACTTAAAACATGTTAAAAAAGGCTCAAAAATTAATAACAAATGGGCCCATACTTAACAGCACTGTTCTGGGTTGCTAAAAAGTCTATGAAATAATTTCTAACCATTGTGAACAAACCCAATATAGGTACTTATATTGGGCAAACAAAAAGATCAATCTTAACTAGATTTAAAGAACACATAGCTCACTTAAAATGTAGTAGAATAGAGAAGGCGATTTGGCCTTGAAACTAATAAGAAATGAGCTGATACCTTACAGTCCACTGTTCTGGTTAACAAACAAGGACAAAAGTTACGAGACTCACCAAATTGCGAATTTTATGCGTCAGTGAATGGGAATTTCATAAATTTCCGACTTTTCTTTGCTACTTCTTTTTATCTTTTGGGTCGCTAAAAGTCTATGAACTAATTTCTAAACATTGCGAACAAGATCATATTGGGCGAACAAAAAGATCAATCTTAACTAGATTTAAAGAACACGTAGCTCACTTAAAATATGGTAAATAAGGGGATTTGTCTTCGAAACTAAGAAATGGGCTGATATCTAACAATCCACTGTTCTGGTTAATGAATAAGGACAAACGTGTCAGTGAATGGGAATTTTATATATTCCCGACTTTTCCTTGCTATTTGTTCTAACTTTTGGGTTGCTGATATGGCAAGGGTGGTGTGGTAATTAAAGGACTTTAATCGGTTATATATAGTCATTTATTTACATCTGGAAGATAGGTAGGTACATGTGCTGTTAGTTTGGGTATGTTTCTCGAAAAGCGAAAAGCTCAGGTAAACAATTGTAAACACTGAATTAGGGTGAAAACCGAACCGCAGGCTAGCTCATTTATGACGCCGCCAAAGGGCAATGCTGGTGTTATTAGCAGGAAGGAAAGAGGCTGTACAAGAGGTTGGTTTGGCACTTATTTACACAAATGTACAAATGGTACACGCCGAAACGTGGGAACTAGATTTGTACAGAAATATACATAAATAGGTAGGTACCTACAAACATACACAATTGTCACAGGAACAAATCAACAGTAAGTTCTGAAAAGTTTATGAAATAATTTCTAAACATTGTGAACAAAAGCATATTGGGCAAACAGAAAGATCAATCTTAACTATATAGATTTAAAGAACACGTAGCTCACTTAAAATATGGTAGAACAGAAAAGGCGATTTGGCCTCGAAACTAATAAGAAATGGGCTAATACCTAACAGTCCACTGTTCTGGTTAACAAACAAGGACAACTGTTACGAGGCTCACTAAATCGCAACTTTAATGGGTCAGTGAACGGGAATTTTAGTATAAATAGGATAGATGATAGATTTGACTTTAGTTTTTGTCATCTCCTGGCGAAGACAATAGTTGGCTAAACGCGCGTTGAGTTGAAGTGTTTTGAAGTTGAAGTGTGAAATTATTTAGAAAGGATAAATAAAACCACATACTACAATCAGAATTTTAATTGTTTCCTAAAAATTACATGCATAATGGTTTAGAAAGGCAGTGCCTCAATAACAGACTACCCTGTATAAGAAAACGCTTTTTTTTGTAACGTTCAAAACAAGTGTCTTGTGCGACAAAGACAATACTTCTGTAAAAAAAATCAGAATAAAATTATTATAAATTAATCACTACAAAAAAATCACTATCACTATTAAGATATATAATTACACTATTAAATACAATTAGACAATTAATAATAACTTGTCAAATATATAAACTATTGTAAATCACAAGTGGATTTCACTTTCCCGCGAGATACGCGAACCTAACCTTAAATTAGGCTACACTATCTGTCAACCCGTCGATCTGGAAAAGTAAAGGGCTCAGTAATGGTCAATGTGGGTAATTAGGGACAATTTGGCAACAACCGCTTCCGTTTCTACATAATTTACCACGTCTCTCGGCTTCATGATGCGCAGCTCGCGTTTTAGTGATATTGTCTCATCTGCATCTTAAATTGTTGTGGCGCCGTTGAGACGCGGTTCCGGTGAGGTGGGGAGCTGATCGAAAAGTGAAATCGTTTGTGATTTACAAGTCGGTATCGTACCACGCCGCGACTTGATTGTTGTCCTGGGGAGGGGTGGGGAGCTGATCGATAGTGTCAAAGTTGAGATCGGGATCGGCGCCGGTGACGTCCATCGCGTCGATGGCGCTGTACGTGGAGCCGTTGCCGCCGCCGTGGGAGCCGATCTCTAGACCTTGCATGTCTATTGGTATCTGGTCATACCCTGCGGAACGTAGAGAAAAATAACAACGGATTAGTGCTGGGGACACGCCTTGCTCGTGGTCGACACGATGTTATCAAACACACTATTTAGTCCTAGGAAAGATAGAAAAACCGTTAAAAAATTTTTGGTAATTCGGTAAAAAATAGTGCAATTTGAGTGCACTAGTTTTGGATCAAATCGGTTTGTAGGAACATAATCAAAAAAAATTCATAAACGTGTGAAAAACCGGTTTTTTTCACTATTTAAGTACCAAAAAAAATATTTCAGAAAAACAAAAAATAGCACGTTATAGCGCTTAAAAAGACGAAGAAAATCAGTTTTTAAAAATTAAAATCGGTTCACAACTTTTTGCAAAAAAAAAAATAAAATCCTTCGAAAATCGCCCTTTCTAAGTCTAACTCGGTACGAAGCGTAGGGACTTCCGCGAGTGACCAAATTGTAGCTCTTTTCGCGGCGAAGGAAGGGGGAGGAAGCCCTCACGACTTGGCTAGGCCCAGTAATTAGACAGTAAAAAAAAGGACTGATTTTCTTCGTCTTTTTAAGCGCTATAACGTGCTATTTTTTGTTTTTCTGAAATAATTTTTTTTGGCACTTAAAAAAGTGAAAAAAACCGGTTTTTCGCACGTTTATGAATTTTTTTGGTTATGTTCCTACAAACCGATTTGATCCAAAACTAGTGCACTCAAATTGCACAATTTTTTACCCAATTATCACTTTTTTTAACGCTTGAGGAATTTTTTTGAAAAATTTTACCTAGTTGGCTATCTTTCCTAGGCTAATTTGCACAGCGACTGTGGTTGTGACTGGGCTGATTTTATCACGACAACTACAATTTGCGATACTACTCCATGTCCCCTTTTACTCAGTTTTCTCTTGCTGCGATTTCTCAAAAAAGACATCCGTTCCCTTCTATAGAAAGGGTTGCTAAAAAGTCTAGAAACTTTTATGTCGCATAAAAACAACTGAAGCTAGGACATATAATTTTGGTATATTATAATTAGTAGGCATAGGAAAATTTGCCATAACGCATGTTAATCTGCGTTTAATTAGTCAGCGTTCCCGAAACGGGACCAGTGCACTACCGCGCACACGCGAGTTCCAACGGGTTAACAGGCACGGTCAGTGCCGTACTTATGCACGGGCAAGAAATACGCGTATATAATTTACAAGGCGCTTAAACAATACGGTTTATATTTTAATTATCGTAAAGTTTTATAGTGCTGACCTTACATTATGGCACACATTTCCGGAGTCTAATAATTAGATATATTTGTGTAAAGAGACCAAAAGATCCGAAACGACAGATCCAAAAACACCGTCATCAAATCTGGCTATGAATGAGAGAGAGAGAGAAATAGCAGTCATGTCAAAGCTTTTCGGTTATGTCAAACTTTTGGCAAGTGACTGTCACAATTCTAAAAATAAATAATGGCTGTCGTATAATGTGACAGCTTTGACAATTAAGTAAGGCTATACATTTAAGATAGAATAGAAATACGTCTTTTTTTTACTCAGCCAACTTTGATGACGTTTCTTTTTGGATGGCTCATATAGAGACAAAAAAAAACGTCATCAACTCAAAGGCTGTCATATGACGTTTGTCTTGACAAGTAAATAAGGTTATAAATTCGATTAAGAATAGGAATACATTTTTTTTCTCGGCCAACTTTGATGACGTTTTTTTTTGATGGCTCATTATTTTGGTAGACAAATTGAGTCACTTGGTTTTATCCATGGCCGCCTTTGTAAATTTAAATGGTAATGTACATGTTTTTATTAACCCGTTTTTGCCCAGTGTTCCATAATTGGAACAATTATGGTTCGTTGTGTTCCAATATTGGAGGTCACATGTTTTTCCCCCTCCATAACATAATCTGTATGAATCTGTTAGCATGTCTATCTGTTTAGTGTGTTTGCTTACATGAATAGATGAAGTTGTGTCTCAAAAATTTCTTTCTAACTTCTGTGTTATTGGATTCTTCATAGAAAACTGTGATAAAAATGCTTCCAAGACGTAAGTAAAAACCTAGTTTTTTGTATTTGTAGTATGGGGATTTTTCCCAATGTAATTAAACCCTTTTAGTTTATTCCATTATGTTATAATATACACTTTTAACTACTTTTTAAGTAATATGTGTGTGTTCGATATGGAAATGGGAGTGAAAGGGTAGGTACTTATTTTTTATGTATTTTTTAATATTAAAAGCGAGCTGATTGAGCTTGTCGAAAATGATAATTTTTGGGAAGCAGATGTTTATATAACTCCTCAAAGATGGTTGTGAGGAGGATTGAAATTTTAGACATAAACACTAGTGGGAGAAATTGAAAAAGCATTAAGAGTTCGTAAAATAGATTCTATCTACTAGATAGACAAAAAGGAGTGGGATAGTGAAGATGAAATCATAAACTTCTGTGGCGAGACAAAACTTTCAAGAATGGGTAAAAGTATTTAAACAAATTTTTAAATTATTCAAAAAAAACTATAATTTTTATACTTTAGTTTTTTGATGTGGATGTTGTGAATATTTAAGGGAAATGTTTATCTTTATGTAATAAAAAGGAAATCATACTTTTGATATAAGTGTTGAAGAAAAAAGTTAAGATTTTTTCAGGACATAGGTATCTATGGAATAATAATTATAAATAAAATAAAAAAAAAAATATTAAATTAATTTAAATTATATTTTTTTAATTTTTAAATAAAAAAAAAATAAAGAGGTAAATTTAAAGAAAAAAATTATGAAAACCAATAAGATATGGATATAGGTTTTCTTTATTATGTGGAATTAATATTTATTAAGGAAAAAAAATAATAGGTTATACATGGTGTAGAGGGTCAGTAGTAAGAAATATTTTACCACATTCCATTTAAAATATATCCATAGAATTTTTCATCTTTAAAACTCGTAAATAATTACAAAATAGGTTATGGATATACGGGAACAATACCCAATAGGGAATTGGACATTTCCTCTCCTCCACATTAGTTAAAAACTCTGAGGTACATAAATATATTAAATAATTTGATTGGATATTTTTTTCTTTTTTTTAGTAATGGTTCTAAAAAAATTTTTTATGAATAATAAATGGGTGTGAATGTAAATAAAATTTATAAATTCCTTCCTTTTCTTTATTATTTGAAATAAAGTTGTGAAATACTTTTAAAATTAAAGGGAATTCTTTTAAAATATTTGTAAGAACCAAAATTTTTAAAAAATATTTTTAAATTCATTAAATTTCTCATATAAATATTAAAAATAATAATATTTTTCCCAATATAATATTATGACAAATTAGCTGTTCAAGAAGAATTCAGCAATATAAAGTTTAATGTGGTGTTTAACAGGGTGTTTGATTTGTTAAAAATTGAAGAATATGCAAAACATTTTTTTTTGTTGTTTTGGCCTTGGATTTAGGATTCTCTGAAAAATTAAAGCTTAGTATGCTAATTCAGATTTATCTTGTAAAAATTACAGGTTTCTTAGATATCCGACTGATTTTTTTTTTCAATTTTTTTCATTTGATTTGCTTCTACATTAATTTCTAATTTGATTCTACACTTGATATTTTCTTAAGTACAAGATGTGAAGAAAAATATAAGAACTAAAATATCGTTACTTGATCCTCACTACAATTTACCGTTCTCAAAAACAAAATCGAATGATAGGATAGGGTCGATAACTTCATGAACTCTAAAAAAAAATGGGAATTTTGGAATATTTGAAAATCGGCAAACAAGTTAAATTGGACAAATAAGGATAAACTTTTTTTTAATAACTTCTGATTTTTTAATTAGAAATTTAGTTTTTAGCATTTTTCCCAATATCCAATAATAATTGGTTTTTTTTTTATTGTCAATTTTCGTGGCCACACTGTATTTACCAATAGTACCAAAATTCACATAAAATTATTCAGTTTTTAATTATAGAAAGGGGACATGGGTTAATTACGTTTTACTTTATTTTACGCCAGCAAAATTAAAACAAGAAGTTATAGAGATCAAATTCGAAAGAATCTTTTACTCGTACAAATAATGCGTATCGCAAACCTTTTAGTAAGTGCATTATTTTTTGTAATACCTTTAAACAACCCTTCAGAAATAATCACATAAGGATCAAGAAGCAAATTGCAATTGAAATTTGGAAGGGATGAAGAAAACAAAATATTTGAAATACCTACAGGTATCGGAAAAAAGTACACCACTTTGTTACATGTGAGTCACATAAAACTGAAAACAAATGAATATTTGTTATTGAACTTTCAATCAAGAAATCAAAACACGCATTTTTTAAAAAAAATGAAGGTCCTACGACCTCAGGGAGCCGAGATAATTTTTTTTAAGCGGAGGAAAAGATAATTTTGCGAGCGCGATTTGAAATCGTGTTTAGTTTTCAATGCGCCCAACCGGAGTGTCCCTCCACTCTATCGCCGTGCGCTGGCTAGCGCGTGCCGCACCCAGCGCTGTTCTTTCGCAAACAATAATTGTCAACTTAATTTATGCGGAATGATTTGAAATATTTTTTTAAGAAAAAGAAAAAAACATCTCGGCTCCCTGAGGTCGTAGGACCTTCACTTTTTTTTAAATGCGTGTTTTGAATGCCAGTTTTCAAATATGCAACGGCCAAAAATGTAAAATCAAAATTAAAAGTTATTCGTAAAAAAACGGTTTGAAAAAATTATACAATTTTACAACACACATTTTTATGCAAAAATTAAATAAAAGCGATTTGTTTTTTTAATAGCATGAAAGTACAAGTCTTCGCGAATAAAATGGGCCAACGATCGTTTCTGTACGATCATTTTTGCCTCTGCAAAAGCTGATTTTTGAAAACGTCTTTTTTTTAAATTGTTATCTCGAAAAAAAAAAAAACTTAAATTTCTGAAAAAAGGATCATTTTCCGCTTGTCTTGGGCTATATTTGTAGTTAACAAGAAGTCTGTTCAAACAAAATTGGAATTTATACAGCAAAAAATACGAAAACGCGATTTTTGACGTTTTTTTTTTTTTTTTTTCTCAAATGTTTATGAACCGATTTTTTTCGTTCAAATTTCATTAGAAGCGCATTTTTAAGACCTACAACTTTCTAATTTAACTTTCTTGTGTAGGACTTGAAGCTTTTTTTTTTTATTTGCAAAAAAACGTTTTTTTGACTTTTGCGAATTTTTTTTCGTTATGTTCGCCATTAAAACTCGAGTAGCAAGAAACGCTATCTTTCTTAGAATTATTTTCTCTATACTACCATATTTTTTGTTTGCTGATAACAATTAGTGACCAATTAACATGGGGGCTTACGCTCGTTGATAGGACTATATAAGAAGATGGACTAAACAGATGTAACAAAGTGGAATACGCCACGCATAAACATATGGTTTGTGCTAAAACTTGCATAAGCGTTAAAAACTGTTTAATGCGCTGAATGTTAAGTGGTTAGCTTACCTAAACGCCGTAGGATTATCGACACAATCAAAAATCATTCCCAAAACGAAACAAAAATATTGCAGTTAACCATATTAAAATACAAAACGTACAAATAAACCATGCATCTAGCTGTATACGAATCACAAAACATGCTACGTACAATTCACCTTAGAGTGTTAGGTGTTAGAGGGTATATTCCTTAAAATCCATCTAAGGAGTAAAGAAATAATAATAAAAATTACTTGGTACGAATTAAGTAAGAAATTCTTTTTTTTTATTTCACAAAATCTAGTATTCATCAAATAAGTATGTATATTTGATCATTTTTTTTTTAACCACTTTAAAAACAAAAACACTGTAGAACCCTGTATTCATGTATACAATAATCATCATATTTTCAGGTCACACAAATGAAACCAATATCAAAATGACACAATGTTTTGGAACATTTTGTTACTCTGTTTTGTTACTGAATGCTCAATTTAAAAACACCAAATCATGATTTTGTTTTCAAATTCTACTTTTGCTTTTGTTACTGCTTTTCGAATATCAGAAGTGGGATCATAATTTAGTTAAGGTCAATTATTTTTTTTCTTCATTCTAAAGCTTTTTTATTCCGAATATTTTTGGAAATGATAAGTGTCGCTTACAAAAATATCATAAGCTTCAAAATAAAAAATTAAATAAATTTGAACTTAGTTAAACATTTAACTGCTGCTGTCTTTAAAATTGAAACATTCTGTGGCCTATATAATTTTTTTATGGTTCTACAGAATAAATTAATAAGATTTTACCTCCCTACTTGTGAAAATTAGTAGTTAAGGAGTTAAAGATCGTTTAAACAATGAGTAAATTACCTTGTTGCTGGTATGGACGTCCGCCATGGCTACTGTGCACGCTCGGAGGCCCCTGGGCATACATGTTATCGTAGGCCTGATCAGGACTCAAAATATCCTAGAATAACCACGAAAAAGATGCAAAAAAGAACAAAACAAAAAAAAAACAAGAAAAAAAATATAAAAACGCAACTATAGTCTACCTCAACATTCTAAAATAAATCAAAACAAAAAATAAAAAACAATCTAACCACGGTCAGGCAAACGTAATAATGCTAAGAGTACCAATACATACCTTGGTAAAAAATTAATTAAGAAAGGTGTACAATATGAATTTAAAATATTACATTAATGTGCATAAGATTTATGTTTCACTAGGCGCATAAATTAAGAGGGATATAAAAAAATTCCAAATTTTTGGGTGATTTTCAAAGAGCTGTAACTTGGAGAAAAATGGTCGTAGAGAAAAAAAAGAAGAAAGGAAATTAAAAGTCCTTTTTGTTTTTGGTAATCAATTACTGAAGAAATAATGAACGTACAGAAAATTCAAGTAGGGTTTTGAAAACTACAAAGTATCCTTTACAAGTTGTAGTGATTGTTTTTTTGTAAAAAGTTTTTTTCAAACTGAAAAAGGTTCATTGAAAAAGGGAACAAAATGCATAATTAGGGATATTTGCATAAAAAACATCCCAAATTATTATGGTTGTAGAGGGAAATTAAATGGTCGTAGAGGAAAAAAGAAAAAAAGGAAATTGAAGCTCCAAGTTTCTAGTTTTTGGGTTTAAATTTTTTAGCGTCAGCAGTTTTTGAGTAATTATAAGAAAGCTGTTGGGAAAATATATCTCAAAATTTTTGCTTGTCCTTTAAAAAGATCCACGAACTTTTAATATACATTTTTTTTTTTTGATAATATCATCATAAAGCTCTTGTAGATAATTTAATTCTCTTTAATTTGACCTATTTTCGAGCCCTGTACAGTGATTTTTCGCTGAGTTATCGCCATTCAAAGCAAGTCATTTTTGTTTTCAGTAATCAATTATTCGGGAAATAACGAACATACAGAAAGTTGAAGTAGGGTTTTGAAAACTACAAAGTATCCTTTATGAGTTGTAGTGATTGATTTTTGCAAAAAAATTTTTTTCGAACTGAAATTTCAGTTCATTGAAAAAGGTAACAAAATGCATAATTAGGGATATTTGCATACCTAACTTGGCATAACTTTGTAAACAATGGACGGACCAAGGATATTGATTGCAACTTTTCAACCTTAAAGTTCATTTTTTTTTTCAGTCAGCCGTCAAAAAGTTTTTTTTTTTATCAACAATCCATATTTTAATTATCAAAAAACGTAAAAAAATGGAAACTTGGAGCTTCAATTTCCTTTTTTTTTGCGACCATTTTCCCCCCAAGTTATAGCTCTGAAAAATCACCTAAAAATTTGGTATTCTTTTTATAAATCTTAATTTCAGTGCTTAGTGGATATTATAATTCTTTCAAGTGAACATTATTATTGAAAACACTGTATTTTGCTGTAGATCTACATACAGGTGTGCCCTACAGTGCGTGCCAAAAGTTCTGGAATGGCTGGATAATTCGAGAAATACGCATCCTAGAGAAAAATGACCTTCACAAAAGTTGTAGGATTTTTCCCTGGCAATAAAATGGTGACCTTGGATTTGACCTTAACCATGACCTTGAAGGTTATGTCAAGATCAAGTCCGTTTTATCAAATGGGACCCAATATTTTTGACACCGAAAATGAAAAGAGCGGAGTTTTACACTCTATTATGACCTTGACCGACTCTTGGGGTTTGACCTTCAAGGCTATTCCAAGGTCAAATCCAATTGAGGCATTGAAGCTTGATAAATACACATCCAAGGTCACCATTGGATTGCCAAGGAAAAATCCTACAACTTTCGTAGGCGTATTTCTCGAGTTATCCAGTCGTCCCGGAACATTTGACACGCACTGTATATTGACTTAGGGATAGCAAATATAGACATCCAAAAAAATCGTCATCAACTCTGGCTATGAATGAGAGAGATGGAAATGGCGGTCATGTCTAAGCTTTTCGGTTATGTCAAACTTTTGACAAGTGACTGTCACAACCAGCCATTGTAAAATAAACAATGGCTGTCATATGAAGTGGCAGTCTTGACAAGTAAATAAGGTTATAAATTCGATTAAGAATAGAAATACGTCTTTTTTTCTCGGCCTACTTTGATGACGTTTTTTTTGGATGTCTATATTACCAGCTAAAAAAAATTCTAAGTGGAAGGAAAGGCGGCGTGGAATGGGCCACGCAGACGGTTCACTGCCGGGCCGCTTGAGCACGGATTTGGCATGCAGACGCACGGTGCGACACAGATGGGGCTTTACGGGAGGAGCATATGTGCAGAAACGCTTTGTCATTTAAAGGTGCAAAAAGTTTTATCCTATATATAAAGATATTCACCTCTATCCAGCGTGAAGAAGGGATGGCTATTATTACTCATCAGTATACCAATTTTTGTAAAAAGATGAATTCGATACTAATAATCATACAGTGACTACCATAATGTCGGCATCAAATAGAAAAAAAAAACTGTATGGCAATAATTTTTGATTAGCTAAGAACCTTTTTAATCCCTGTCAAATATACTGAGTGATTCAAACGTAACCAACAAATGGCGTATTTTAAATTCTGAAAATTCTAAATTCGGATCTTTTAAATAGTAAGCAAGATTTCAGATGATTTTGAGTTTTTCTAATCATGAATTTTATTTTACTGAATTTTCTGTCAGTAATTTTTTTTATATCAGCAAAAAGTAATTTTTTGTTAATAAATTGTCAACTACAATTTTTGCCAATTACCAACCATTGTTGTTTGTATTTCGAAAAATTTGAATCTTGTATTTGAATTGTGAAATTAAAAAAAATAAACTGTAATAAATAAAAAAAGTAAAGTAATAAAAATAAATAATTAAAGTAAAATAATAAAAGTCAAAAACTGAAAAGTTAACTTTTGGCTGAAACTAAAGAAAAAATTATTATTTTCTGACATAGAGAAGGTTCAATAAATCAAATCTAACATATAATAAGAAAATCTTATCGAAATCTCACTTACTTAATGGGGAAAACCATTTGGACGCCCGAAAATGAGTCTCTTTTTTATGATTTTTTTTAAAGGTGATAAAATAATCACACCGTTTTAAAGTTTTACACATTTTATTACAACTTTGGAGAGTTGAAAAGCATTTTTTTTTTTTTTAAACAAAATGGTGGCTGTACAGGGTATTCCTTTAGGAGTAACATCGAAAAGTTTTGTCATAATTTTTCTACTAATCGGAAACCAAAAAACATTTTTTTTTTTTTTTTCAGTTATTGACATGTGCAGGGGAACGATAAACCTATACAATTATAAAAAAAAAAACTATAAAACCAGACATTAAGTAGGCTGTTTAATTAAATGTTCAAAATTTTGACTATTTTTTTGACAATTTTTATCCCAAAAAAAGTAATGTAATTACGCGACATCTTTAAAACTTTAGGTACATCCTTCCGATAATAATAAAGACAAAAATCTCTCAAAATTTCAGCCAAATCGATCAGTAACTTTTTGAGTTACAGCACGAGCAGTTTTTGAAAATACAGTTCCGAGATAATCGTGTTCAAAGTTCCAATATATTAAAACTATTAGTTTTAGTGACTTACCGATCAATCAGCGGTTCCAGGTGCATATAATACACCTTCAGTCTCCTCGAAGAGCTTGTTTTCTTCACAAAAGGTATTATGAAAGAAATGTTACTCCACCCCAAGCGCTCCGGCTACCTGACTCGCTAGTTTACGGTATGTGGTATGAGGTAGAGCACCGGCGCTCTCGAATATGCGCGATAACTCCGTAAATATTTAACATTCATTCAGATTTTTCTTCTTTCCAGTATACTCTCTCAATATATTGTACTTTCAAAATAAGAAAAAAACAAAACATCGATTTTTGAAAATTTTAAAAGGTTTTCCCGTCTCAAAAAAATATTTTTGTGTTGATAATTTCCATATGCTATTTAAATAAAAACCATTCGGTATATTTAAAAAGGGTTAAACGGGTTTCCAGGCAAGCAAAAATTGTCAGTTTTTTAAAATACAACATTTAAAAAATTTCCCATTTGACGCTGACTTAAAGGCCTTCACTGTATATTTTTGGCAAAAAATCATACCTGTAGATCAGCCCCCATACCCAGGTCAGGGTTCCAGAGGTTCTCCTCTCTGAACAGCGAGTTTGTCAGCTCCATGGACAGTCGTTTCTTGTAATCCTGCGGCTTGTCTTCGCTCATCCTGAATAAAACGGCGGCTGCGTACGTGGCCACGCCTGCACAGAACCGACGTAAGAATTTTGTTGTTGCAAAATTTCCAAAACATAACATCTTGAGTTGATAGTCTCTATTTAAAAATCTATTTGCAAAGAGCAATATTTGTGGTCAACTGTGGATCGAGTACAACAGGAAATTAAATGTGACAGAGTAATTTCTAAGAGAATCTTTTTCAGATGCAAATTGGGCCCAGTCGTTTTCAAATTCTAGCATTATTATTAGTGTGTTCG